>LQNS02278094.1:58683581-58705388 GCA_001587735.2 Parhyale hawaiensis | reverse complement strand
TCTTACGTCATAACCCCCGAAAATCACGTTATTTTATTCATAGAGCAATGTGTTCAGCAACTTAACGGGTCTTCTCTTTGTTTTTGCTGAACTACTATCGAGAAGAACAACAAAGCTGCCTTCCAGTAGCATCTGTCGACCGTGACAGTTTCTTCAAAATGATTTGTTTTAAGATACTGTAACTCATGCGTCCACTTGAAGATTACTGTGTTTACTGAAGTCTTGTTCTAGTTCATCAAAAGGGAATGGTGAAAATGAAGAGAACGCATGACGGTGACAAAAAATCCATTGCGTTCAAGAGTTAGGTTCAAGAAACCCTGATCCATTCTACATTATTATTATTTGCTGTATAACAACTGATGATTTTCATGAATCCGGTTATTGAAGTTTTTTAAATAGACGAGTCCAGTAACGTTTGCTAATGAAGAGAAATGAGTTCGGTTCGCAAACTTTACACAGGCCACATTCCGTAGTGCACCAGATAAGAATACGAAACGTGCGCTTCTAAATAAGTCTTGAAAATGAATAACCTATTGGAGAAAAGTTTATGTAAATATTACGCGTAAAACTTAAAGTAACTTTAATGTTCACGTTCATACGCCGCATTTTGCTTTCACCCATGCACTTTCGCTTCCACTTCGTTGTTGCACATTGTAACAATTTGAAGTTAGTAATGGAATATCTCGCATTGTCTAAAAGAAATGAACGAAAAGCGTTAAGGAATTTTTCTGCCGTTGGCCTACAAAACTACTCACACAATGAATGTCTGTAGTGAAAATATACAAATGCTGTGTTCTTGTTACCAGTGGTTGCATGCAAAATTTCGTGCACTGCTTTTTTTAACATTAAGGATTTTTACACTTTATTATATCGTCGTGCAAGTGGTGTGCAGGTTCAGAAAATGAGAGAAAAACGAAGAGTGCTTACAAGTTCAAGAACTACTGTGCTTAATCGCGTGATAAGACATCAATAATTCATTCATTCATAGCACGCTTTTGAAGCCGGACACCGCTTATGCTAACCAATATTCCAGCCAGGTGCAGGTCCCACTTCTGCACGAGGCATATTTATGCGTGTGCTGCTTAGAGTACGAGTTTTAACCTCTTTACCCTCTTTCATAAGTAGCTGTTTTGTTTTGCAAGAAGGGTTTTCTGTCTTATTATTAAGGTGGGGGGAAGCCTTTGCTGCGATGCTGCACCAATTGGTATGGGTATGTTAACTAAGGGTTACTTCAAACGTTCCTTGGACATCTTGTTCTATCAGGCCAAGTGCGCGATCCTGATCCCATTGGAGAGCCTAGTCCGGAAGTTTACGGCATTTTGTGGGAAGCGTAATAAATCTATGGTATTTACTCCATACATTAAAATACACAGCATTTGTGTCCAATACACGATTTTGTGTTTTACTACGTAACTGAACTGGAATTGCACATAAATATAAAGAAGAATGGATGCGCTTCACACAGTATTTTTCAGAAATAATTATGAAAATTCAGTTCAGTTTATTAACTTGACCTGGTATAATCTATCCCGTACTCGGGCACCACGGCAAAAAATGCCTTATGCAGAACAGAGGTTGTCTCTCCTTGTGACGCCACGCAAACATGACCAGCGCTTCAACAGCTGACCCAGTAGATTCTTGCACATTGGATGCAACCCAGCATGCAGCGATGTGGTACTCAAAGGCTCTCAAAGAAAATACAGGGCTTCAAATCTGGTAAAATAAAGTATGTTAGTCGACGGGTTTTATTTTCAACGATAGAATAGCTCCACTGAAAATATCAGCAGCAGGTATATAATATTAAACTCTGTATTACACATACTCACACGCAACTTTATAAATATATATGTTAGGAAAGTTTTAGTGGATGGAAGATGGTATTGTAAGTTTATTCACTTTCTACTTTTCGTGCAACTTTTCGACTTGTTGAAAGTTCAGTTTCGCTTCATCGGGACAAGATCTCAAAGCAGTAAACGACAACCACTTGACCAAAATAGTTTTAATGGGAGCAGTCATAATTGTAACGTAGCGGGAAAGCACCACCACAGTGTTTTACCTAAATAACCGTTTGCTTTACTACTTTTTTCCCCGGCCTGGCAAGCACCTCGCGACGCTTTAGGAAGAGAAAAACCTCAAATAACCCTATGTAGTATATTGGTGGAATGATCCTACGAAGTTTCACAGCCTGGTTTTACGGCACTTCCTAAATACACACAGACCCAACGTGACAATGGAGCACGTTTATGCTATCTACTCTGCATTCGCTGCTTTTCATTAAAGTAATTGGTAAATGAAGGAACAACAACCTACAAGGAAAGTAACAACACAAAAAGACCGTCTTGAGAATGAACGGAAAGACAAATATTGTACCCGCGCACTTCTACACTCATTAAGTTCGTTACAGTATTTACTAATAATCGTGTCCTTCGAGCAAGGGACAGAAATATATATTATGCCAAGAAATGAACAGACGTTACCTAAACCCTCAGGACACGGCGCGTACAACTCAAGGAGAATCAAATGCCGCAATTGGGCTTAAGTAACCGTTCGGATATAACATTTATTATGCAGCTGAACACCACACTTGTTCTCTCAAGGATCCGTGCCCCTGTAACAATACAGGCGACAAGTATTCATATGGTAGGCACCGCCCGAGGTTATTCAAGATGAGACACAAGGCAACGCAGACTCGTCAAACATTAGGTGGGTCTGCAGGTGGGGCGCAACACAAGAAGGAAGTTCTTCCCTCCCTCCTGTGGAGGAAACAAAGAGAACCGCATAATTAGTACGGTATTCAACCCTGATTATAAGCCTCCCTATTCACAACGTACGCTGTAATCCAAAGAGGGAAAAAGGACGGGACACGCAGCACGTCTGGCGAAGCGTGAAACCCGCACAGGAGTCAACACGCGCGGAAGCAGCAATTCAGGAAAGAAGAGGAAGAACAGAACGACACACCGCTAAGGGAAACCTAAGAAGAAAAGCAGCAGGTACACATATTGGCAGCCAAGGCCTCCAACCGGCTTCTCTAGGGCTCAAGTCCCCAACCTAGGGACATGACGTCCCAAGGGGCATCCAACAACGTACATTCTTCTCAATTTATAAATGTGGTTCCCCATAGCGGAAGATATACTGAACAGCGAACTAGAATAGTATAACTAGAGAAAGATGTCCCACATGGATAGGGAAAATTTATGGGGAAAAAATCAGAGAAGGAACTTTATACTCAGGAAAAAAAAATGTGAATCTAACCTACAATGAAGGCGACCGTTCTTGTTGCTTACGGACATTTTTAGTTGTACGGGATGAGCGAGCCTAACTAACCCAAGCTCCGCGGCCAGCCAGGTACCGGCAGCACACTCCTAACATTGCAGCGCGGCCAGAGAGCAAGGTACAATAAAGAGGGAATATTGATGAACATTGATGAAATTGATGAACAGGAGGGAAAAGAAGAGACATACAGTATGCCAAGACGAACGCGAAGCCCGCGCGCAAGTTTGCTTCCACGCAGGACCACCGCGATTGTACACAGCAAGTTCGTAAGGTAGAAAGAAGCGAAAGGGGAAAGAATCAGTGAGCATGAGACGAAAGGAAGCAAACTGGATAAAAACAAACACTGACTTCAAGGGTAACCAAGGAGGCTCTCCTCGAGGCGAGACTTTATGGATATAGAGGGCAAAAGTAGCAACTTTTTACCGACACGATAGTGCAGTCATTCCTCTTGCAGCACGTACAATATAAATTTATGAGCACCTATAAAAATGCACATCAACAAGTGAACTAGCAATAAAATTTGACGTGAATGTGGCGCAGAATTTCCAAATTCAAGTGCAGAGCAGACTATCAACGACTAAGCCATCAATTCCTTAATTGATTATCTCCATCGCACTTACCATAAGAGCAGTGTGAAACTATGAAGCCATAAAGCAACAGTAACTTTGCAAAATATTAATTGAAATTCCTATTTAATGTGTTGCTTATACATGTACTCTGATACATTATTCCTATTTGACTTACCGGATTTGGACAAGAATTGCAAATCTACTACATTTAGCCACGTCCGAAGAGCTCAGAACAAAAATTTCATTTATCCCTTAGGCAAACGAACCCATTTGCAGATATAAAAGAACGTCTCAAGCCAGGTAAGAAGTACGATATAACTTCAGAAAAATCAAAAAGACAGTAACTCTGAAAGTACAATAAATAAATCTCGATTCTTAGCAACATAGCTGATATTGAAGAGAAACTATAGTATGGCATCACTTAATGAGTGAAGGATCAGCAAAAAATACTCCTAAAAGTACTAAGATGGTGAAACAAGGAGAAACTATGGAAAAGAGCACTGCCGATCACCATACATGAGCACTGCAAGGAGTTCTTATTTGTTTCTTTAATTGGATTGAACTAAAAATTTGCACCTAGAAAGAATAACTCGGCCCTGGTGATCTACATTCTTACGTGTCATTCAGAAAAAAAAACGAATTTTTCCGTTCAGTTTAGTACCATTTAGTGATAACGGGCAAATTCTAATTATTTGCTATAAAAAGTGATTCCCTAATCATGATAGGAATATGAAGCGAGAAAGAAAAGACTGCAAAAAAGCTATAGAACTGCGAATAGTCACGGCGCCAACGCTCACCCAGACTGATCGCACTTAAGAAAACAGAATTGACAAAAAGAATTCCACACCAAACCTCCGGCGAGCGAGGGCAAGAAAAAGGTACGAGTGCTACAGAAACTCGGACCATAACAACGTTTTCATGTGCGTTGCGCTCATAGTCATGCAAGGTTTAAAATACGTACATGGTTATAGATGGGCGCATTTCCAACGTAAGCATTAGCGCCAAGGTTTAGTATGCTTACTTTGTGGGGTGCATTGACGCCCCCACTCCGGCAGTTAAGTTTAAACTGGCTCGTGCCAGGTAGCGCACACAGCTACATACTTGTCGGTTGAGTTATCAACTTGTAATTTTCGGAATTTACTATCGTTGGTAAAACCGCTTTAAAATATGAAGCATATGCCAACTCCACTAGATGGGTTTTAGCTATTTCTCTAATAAAATGCAGTATGATCGGTTTAAAACTTTAAAAATGTATAAGGCAAGCTAATGAACATAGCTGATTTGCTCTAAAATGCAGAACTATGGCATGCAGCTATGAAGCTGTGGGGTAAATAATTATGATAATACACATTATCATTACTAGAGGGCCCTGAAGTCAAAAATGACCGCAAAAAATTAGTGATTGAGCTTTTTATTGTTCCGGTTCCCAGTATAGGTTTTGCTGTATTATAGGTCTCATGATCTTCCACTAGTGAAACACAAGCTGTACAACCATGAGTTTTGCGCTAACAAAATATCCCCCTCTCCCTGCAAGATAAGGAGTGAATATCAGCTTGGAATCGATCAAGCGTTAAGTTGCACGGTACTAAGAAAGATATAGTTCAGTCAAAAGAACTCACTTGAATACACAGCGTTCACCGTATTGTGGATACCAACTCATTGTTGAACCTCCAGCGTCGCAATTTGGCTGCGATGTAAATTTAGTATAAAAAGGCGTCTGCTCAGCGTGAAGATTCAACAATTTCGATATTATTCAGCAATGAAAGCGGAGATCCAGAGGCTAAAGATCCAGAGGCTGGGGATCCTGGGCCCGGGATCCAGAGGCCGGAGATCCAGAGTTATATTCGTCACCGGTACTCCATGTGCTGAAATTGTATGGTATCTCAACTTGTGCTTCAGTACATGAATTTTCTCCTATTAAATTCTTAACTGCGTGACGGAAAGACGGACCAACATTGGAGCAAGCGACCAACAACTATATTTTATGACATAGTTGATTATTTTTTCCTTGCTGACTTGCTGGGTTGGTTGATCTCTCTCTTGTGATCTGAAAGATTTATGGTAGAGAGAAAAAAATTCATCCACAGAAAGACAAGGAGATGAGGTAGCAAGAAATCCGAGTGTCAAAATAATCCAGCAAATGTAGTTTCCTGGCATCTGCTGAAGATACTATCTACATTTTCTGAAACCCGCTTCGCTCAGAAAAGAAATTTGATATTTTTTTAACTTCTTTTGAAAGTGGAAAATGAGAGGTTAAGACCGAGGTCAACACATTTCTATCTCTCATACTGTAGCTAAAATTTTATCCTGATGGGGTCACGTTTGGTAGCCAGAATGCGCTGCTGAGTGTTGCAGTGAATTCATTTAGTTCAACTACACTTTCTTGGTGCTGCTTGATTTTTCAACTGTTCCAAAAATAAAGTTAAAGATTTTGCATGTACCAGGAGAATTTTGCTTTCCCGAACTCATGGTTGCATCAGCTACAACTTTCGTTTTAATTTAATAGAACATCAAGCGTACACGGTTATGAATCATTGATACGCCAGAGGAATAAGGCATTAACCCTATCTGCTCCGAGGCGAGACAAAATTGTACCGCCGTACCGTTTTTCGTTCATTGTTCTACGCTCAGTGGTTTCCAGTGCCTAAGCTTCCCTGACTTTTTCGAATTTCTCATTAGCATCAATAAAATTCCAAGATACCCGCGCATTATAGCCAACATTCGTGATAAATATCACTATTTTAGAAAATTCGGTGATGAAATTCGGTGAGCGCGCGCTTCTGGATCGACGTCAGGCAGCATCACAGCAGCAGCCATGCATTGGTGGTCGCCCACTAGCAAGCAAGGACTAAGATTATGTGGCACACACGCTCCTCGCTGTTTGAATGGTGCGCATTCGTAGATTTCTTTACGAAAACGAACTTTTGTAATGATTAGTAAAAGACAGAAACAAGGCTAGAAATGAAAAATAGCAGGTATAATACGTTCAGGTCTTTGAAGTAAAAGATCTTGATCTAAATTTACTACATACAGTTTGTAGTAAAAGCAGAAACATTGACAGTCACTGCTTTGGATGTAATTCACCGTCACAAATAAAGCATACTCGTAGTACTAGTTTAGTGTATAAGTAATTAGCCTAAATATATCAGGAAGAAGAGTAGGCTTAATAATTGACGTCTGACCCATTCTAACTGTTCTCTGCTGCAGCTATGAGTGCAGTGCCACCGTGGAGTTGCCTATAGCTTCTGCAGTTACCGTGAAAGTATGACAACTACTGCAGATGTGCAGCTGGAGCATTCACCCTATACGCTGTCGTGAATTTTTTTCATATTCAAATTTAATGAACAATAAAACTACTCTGAACCAAGATTTTTTTAACAAATAGGTGAAATAGTCGTTGAATAAATGACTGAGACTCTGAAGAAAAAAACGCTGATATTGATAAAATTAAAAGCATTTTTAGTGGACGGTACAAATTAAGCAGTAACATACCGGGAACTCGGCAACCACGGGGGGAAAGCCTTGCTGAGTTCATGAGGATGCCGAGTAAGGCGGGTACTGACCACGTCAGCAAAAACCTTAGAAGCTCACGACTATTTTGTCTCGCCTTGGCGCTCAAGCGGCTGAAAAAAAATGGTAACGGATAGGGTTAACTAACCAGAATACTGCTACGAGGGACGTTGATTAAAGATTTCCCTGGTCCCAGTTAGGATTATTATATGTGACTGAAATTGAACATGTGTATTATTTCATTAGTGTAGAGGTCGCATGGTAATTTGCAGCACCAACTTACATTCCTTCTTTTTCACTGGTGCTAGACTGAAGTAAGGTGTGACTATGCAAGACAATGCTCCAGCTCTCAAGTCCATATGGCCCAGACAGAAGCTCACTCTTGTGGCCTTAAATTCTTCCGCACCCCTTTATTCTACTGACCTTGCATTTTCTCCTTCTAACGCTCACCTGTTTCCAACCACGAAAGTATTATTTTTTAAAGGAACACGTTTTCCAGTTGATGAGACACTGAATTCCAAGGTGGAGTCATGGCTTGAGGCTTAGCCCGCCAACTTTAACAGATAAAGTATCCAAAGTTGCATAAAACTCTATCAATAGAGCAAAACCGTGGGTGGTGTCTATGTAAAAAAAAAATACTAATAACTGTAAAAATTTTGGTTTGACTCTGTCTATTGGAAGTGAGTCAGGGGATATCTTTAATGGATGCTTTTCGTAGTTTATGCCTTACTTGATGGCATCAGGAGAAGCATGATGGACTTCAGTTGGAAAAATGGAACTGGTCGCGTCCACTTCTGTTGATATTGTGGACTCCGCTTTATGCGCATGCCGCTTAAGAGCGCACTCCGCTCAAGACACGCAATGCGAAGAGAACCAAACCCAAACAAAGGTATCTGTTACTAGAAAAGTTTATCATCTTTAGACGTACGAAAAAGCGGCTTTAGACATTGTGCATAAGATGCACTACTTAGCCGAGCGTAATGATAAATACTGTACAGCTCAAACGACAAAGTGCATAACACTAGCATGTTTTTGTTGCATGTGTTACGCCTACACAAAAATGTCCTAACATAGTTCCATCTTCCGAAGAATCTCTACTACCATCCAGCATCACTACCCAGCATGACGAATTGTTTCATTCCAATGCAACACACGGCGTTACGTTCAGTTCATGTTTACCCGATGCCGGCGTTGCCAGCTAAATGTTTATTAATTTGCATGAAAGTTATACCGTGTTTGAATAAGTTTCGTAGCAGGAGAAAAATGTTCTTCCAATGCCTAAGCTTGACGACTCGAAGCAAATACGTAGCCTTATTTTTTATCAGAAAAAAAAAGAGTTTCCTAATTAATTTTAGAGAACAAAACAGAGCAGAACTTTCTCAGTTCTAATTTAGAGTAAATTAAAAATTGTATCCGAAATGTAGGGTTAACACTTGATCAATTATCTGACTATACGGCTAAGATTTTAGTAATGTTCCTTCTGGTAGACATACAGTTATGTATAGGGTAAATGCTTGATATTCTAATACTTCAAGAAGAAACAGATGTTTGATAGGAGCTAGCACGTTCATAATGCAACCAAGTAATGGTTCAGGAGTTGATTGTGTTTGGGAGTGATCGCCAGAATGATTTGCCATGTTAAATTGCTTCGTTAAGCAAGCTTTTAAATTTTTAGTTATTTGATAAAAAAATCACAAGTTTTAGCTTATTCTGTCACATAAAATGCCAATTCCAATATCTGATATATACGATTTACGTCATCATTGTCTCCACTACCGTCAAGAGTGTGCCTCACGAAACCCAACAGTGCGGGTTTGCGAGGTCTGACCACAGACTCGCCAACAAACCCACAAAACGCAGGTTCACATGATGCTCAAATGAACGAACTTCCTTACCTCATCGATGAGCATATGAAAACACAAGTGTGTCTATTACAAAAAGTGTTGCAATGCTAGCCGTTACATCAGTCTGCTGAGCAAGTATCACTAGGGAAGCTCTAGATATCTTTAAAACTTTGTAATGAATTAAACTTTGAAGTAGTTGGTGCTTGTATTCTGCTCAGCCCTACACGATATGGTTGTTATTCGCCCGTAGCTTTAGCCATAAGCGAAATTCACTCTTCATATTAACTCGTCCGCTCACCCACTTGTCCGAATGTGTTGCTGTGCCCAAGAATTAGTAGAAAAGTACATACATTTTCTGAATTTAATTTCGTTATCAACTCGTCCGCTCACCCACTTGTCCGAATGTGTTGCTGTGCCCAAGAATTAGTAGAAAAGTACATACATTTTCTGAATTTCATTTCGTTATCAACTCGTCCGCTCACCCACTCGTCCGAATGTGTTGCTGTGCCCAAGAAATAGTAGAAAAGTACATGCATTTTCTGAATTTCATTTCGCTCCAAATTCGAAGAACCATCCGTAACTCGCCCCGTGACACTTGCAGAGGAGAGTGATTTGGCGGTTACATCTTAATAACTTTTAGTATCGTGCACAAAGTTATGCTATTAACGACGCTACAAAACATTCGGACAAGTGGATGAGCGAACGCATTGAGATGAATGTCGTGTGAACTCGCCATTATACGCAGCTACGCACTAGTAACTTTTTATTCTGACTAAGGGAATTAATTCAGCGAGGTGAATTGTGCGAGGTTAGATGGACCCAGCAGTGCATTCGGATGCTGGGGCAGGGTTCACACTTGTGACACTCCTCTGCGCAATCAGCATAAAACCAACTTAATTAACCCAGTTACTCCTGCGCTTCACTGCTTCAGCTTGTACGGACCTCTAGATTATGCTATTTACCCTCTGGTTGACTTTCTCTACTGAACGTGGAGGCAATATTTTTTCTTCGCCAAATTGTACGGTTTTCCTGTGCTTTTCAGACAGAAGCTTTGACTTTGCAACTTTGAATCTCTCCTTCAACTGGTAAAAGCAACCCGATTAAGTAGAACCAGCTGAAAGTTCCATTTTACGAAGCATGACTAAATTTTTGATTATCTCACGGGTAACCGATTAAGGGTCAACTCCTGAAACTCAATTCAACTGGTTGACGCCAACGCACCTGTCTGACGTTCCGGGGAAGCTCTGTTGAGCTGGATTGGACTATATCGACCCTGTCGAATACCTACATCTTCAAGAGATTGTCTGAGTCTCTGACTTTCCACTTGGAATGTTTCATATTACGCAAAAATGCGTCTCATTCACACGGGTCTGGCGCCAGTAACATCAGAACTGCGAGCCTTCAAGTATCCGGATCCTGAAGCAGAAGCTTTGGTGTAGCCCCTTTGACATAATGTTATGGTTCATTGGTTCGAAAGAACTCTATTATGTTGAACTGCCTAAAAACTTTATTTTATGGCTGTGCCACAGGCTAGCCAAAAGCTGAGGAAACTCACGCAAACGGGCAAATGTTCTTGCGCAAAAAAGCACATCCCTTTTCACACGTGAGACCGGTCAGTTAGTCAAAAAACTTGAGCTCCGTTGATCTAAATGACATTGTCATGGCTACGGACTGAACACCTAGATAAAAATACATCTAACAAGCAGAATAATATAATAGATGCTACCTAATGTTTTCAAAAGTAATATTAAGTCCAATTCTGAGATAAAATATCTTGAAAATAATAAACCCGTTGCGGCTCCGAAAGCCAATAGAACGCCCCACGCGCCAATAGATGTCTCTGGGTGCCTCTCGTGGCGGTTTGTTGATATTTTTTCGCGCGTTTGATTAGTGAACCAAGCACAAAAATGCTGCATGCTCCGTCTCAGATTTTTGCGCAAAAGCGAGAGTGTGCAGGTTTTTAGAAGTCGATTTCGCGGGCAAAACTCGGATACTCATTCTTTTGGATAGCGTGTGGCATCGGCATTACTGCGATGATAAAAGGATAAAATAAATGAGATCATCGCCTGCAAAACACTTTAGCAAGTCGAAGCCATTGCACCAGTATGATGTTCCTGAAGAGTGGAGCCTCGAAGTAGAGGAATCGCCGTCCAATCGGGCGCTCCTTTAGATACGGGCTGCCAATTGAAAAAAGCCTTTATTCTAGATTTAGAGTTGAAGCAGACTTATGAGTGCAGGCCTTTCTCCAACCTGTGGCAAAATTCCACGCCCTAAAAACGGAGTCAGACGTTGCTTGTTAAGTTTCTCAAGACTAAGCAAATTAAACGCATTTGGAGACAACATCAAACTGTACTCCGAGTCAATGAGACAAGTTATACATGCCTGAAATCAGAAACGTGTCGGTGCATGACGCCGCAGATGTGATGGTTTTTCGGCACGTCAACGAGATTAATTCTGACACTAATGACAGAAATTGATATTTAGTGAAAAACGAAAAAAATGAGGCGGAAAAAAGTTGAAAAAGTATATTAATATATATTTTTTCGATGAACGAAAACTGTTCTAATGATGCAAATTCCATCAACCTTGGTCAGATATGCAAATGATGCTACTAACTGTGGTAGTTTCCAAAAATAGTGTTTAATGAATTAAATCAAGAGTAGAAATGATTCGGAAAGGGACTGACATTGCACTCAAAATATTCACGCAACTTTACGAATCAAATAATTTTACGAATTAGATAGCTCAGTTTTCAGTGTCTAATATGCTTATTTCATTCTCATGGACACAGCCACTGGTTATTTCCATCCTCTGTATTCCTCTGAGCTTCAACTCCCTATGTTCGTTTACATAACAATAAAACAGGTCAATTCACGCAGCTAATTGGACGTTTCGTCTGCGTTCATTCTTCAGACTATTCGAATGTTTCGTTGTGTCCTGTTAACACTATTGTGTGTGTACGCGTCAGAAGTTTTTCTAAAATGATTGCCAGTACGTCAGTTTGTGTACGGAGTGTCATTAGTTTAGAGTGCCACTTCCAATTTGAAAGGACTCAAAACTCACAAAGCTGGCACATTTCTATTGTCTGAACAGACACAGCAATGGTTTCGAACAATGTGAAACATGAAAGTAGTGATTGACTAGCATGGTAACTGCCCATTACATGTCCCGTCTGTTCATCACTGAAAATAACGTTGTGCTGCTTGATAGGGAGACCTTATCTGATACTTGCAGCTATGTTGTGTATCATATTATGTACGTATAACTACTGATCACTTCTCTCAGTGCTCGCGAAGATAAGGGCAGAAATCTATGACAGCAATGCATGTCGCTTCTGCAACAATGTACACCTAAATAAATGTATGTAGAACTGAAAAAGAATACAGGCCGCAGTATTTTGCTCGTCTTCATTTTTAAGTCTACTCATATCGGGAACATACTCGACCCATGTCGGAAGTGTTTCTTTCGTATGAACTGATTTTAATCTGATAGTGTTATCTGTCCTCGTGGTTGTTGCTCTTTTGATGAGTCAGTAACAACTTTAAGATGTGAACCTGATTGAAAGTGCTGGATTATTCACGATGCACTTTCGTTATATTTCAAACATTTAAATCGCATATTGTGCACCGCATAAAGTAATTTTCCGTGAAATCTGCATGAAAAAGTTAATCGCTTCTGTTAAGCGTAATTAATTTCTTTGATGACTGCCATCTCACTACTTATAAACTTATGCTGTACAGTTTTGGATTGTTACTTGCTTGCTTGATTATTTTTTATCTTCGATCCTGTAACAGTTTTAGAGAACAGAAATGCATTGCTCAGCAACAACAGGATCGTCAGTTCGCTAAATTTGAGGTCTAAGCTTCGAAGAAGCCTGAAGATCCTGTAAGCTCCGGCGCCGCGGTGCAGCTTTTGTTGCCCAACATGCTATTTCTCCCGCCCTGTTCTCAGCAGGAAAAATTTTCCCCGCTTAGTGACCGCCCACTTTGAGCAATTCGGAATGCCAAGCTACATATGCAAAAGCTCTATCAGTTCAAGAACAGGTACACTTGTTCTCGTTATAAGCCAGTTCGTCATATGCGAATTGGCTCTAATGCAAAAGGAGAGTTGTGACCTATGATTCTCTTTATGCGAGAAAATTCCCTCTATGCGTTTTGGAAGTGGTGGACGGGAAAGAATGGTACAAATCAGTATCTTATCTATATTGTTTATAGGTTTTTGTATAGATCGCTGTAATATAGAATTACTACTGTCTTTTAGTTGGGCTTTTGTGCAGTGTTATCGTAAAAAATGCCAGATTTACCTTTTGCGGAGGTAAAAACATAGCCGTGGAGCGTAACACGTCCCCCCCCCCCCGCTTTACATTACACAAATCAATGCACTGTATATGCAAATTCTCCTTTTGCCAGCATTTTCGGGACCGTAACGCTCAGCTATAACGAGAACCAGGTGTTACTGTAATGTCATTCAAATGCTTCTGACAAACAAGAAAAAAAATTGAAGTATATTTCCAGTAACTAATGGGCTAAGAGAGGATTAAATGAAGAAAGAAATCTCGAAAATCCAAACTTTAGAACGTGAGAAAGTCACAAGGAGCACAACTGTTTTTACGGGAAAGTTTCATCATGTAAACGGGACTTTGGCGGTAGCACTGACTGTGAATTTTACTGCCCAAACAAAATTCAAGGCCACCGCCACGCCGCCCAACAGCTAAATTGTGGTTTTAGCTTCTGTAGCGACCCTGATTGTTGATAGGGTACTTTCGCATAACAAAGCTTCCTTATTTTGTTCTTAGCTTGTGTCGGGTAATTTGAGTAAAATAGAAACAAAGGAAAAAGTGACGAGGTATTCTCCAGAACAGAGCCAAGAAAAAGAACAAAGAAAACGGTCACTTTCCTAAGCTAAATATTTTCTTTCGTCATTTCATTGTAGTACAGAAGACTCGCATTTACTGTATATATCACCAATCAAGCTGAACATCGGCAAGTTAAGGAGAAAAGTTATTCCTCAATATACAGTAAGCCCATAGGAATTAATAGAACGAGAAACAGATGAGAGACTGCACAGCCGAGCCGGCGGGCTAGGAATGCCGACATCACTTGCACTGAAAGTTGCTGGTTCGCGTCAGCTTGCCAAGCAGGCGAACCTTGTGAAGCCTGAAGTGCTTAGTCAGCATTTGACGCTCGCAGGCCTGTTGTGGGGATACTGACCCTACAGAAATTCGAAGGGCCGACATAGGTCTTTATCTGAGAGCCTTCTGTTGATCGCGTCATGACTCTTGACGATCTGTGGTGGACTGCAGCCGTACATTCCTCTGGGGCCAGTTGGCCTATATCTGCAGCACGCATCAGTGCGTGTGGGTTACCATCAGGGCTTGCGGTCACGTTGACTTAACCTTATCACTGATACGTAAAAGGCAACAGGACAATGAATTTTTACTCGAACTTGCAAAATTTCTAGGTTGCGTTTCAGTAGTCGTTTAGACAGGACTTAGTAGGAGCAGAATTGCTAACTCTAAAAAGCAATAAGAAATCTTAAAGCAATAGTTCTTTCTTTGTTAAATCTCAAATGTAAGCACCGAAGACGTCTGATGTACCGCCGAGAAGTATCAAAAATAATTAAATTGTTTCCTTGCTGCATCAGAGCTTCCGAAGCGCAAATTGTGAGGAAAATCAATCAAATAAATGGATAAGAATAGCGAGTGAAAAGGGAGAATCGTTGAAGCAATGATTTTCCTCCACCAATAGCCGGAGAGGGCCGCTGGCACACAAGTAAGGAAAGTGTGAAGCAAACCAGAGTGAATGCATTAACTTGATGCAATTAACAACTAGAGCACTCTGAGAGCGCATACCTCCACCAAGCGAGGCAACGGTAGTAAAAAATTCAAATTGGCTCTGAAACTCTGATTCTTATTGTATCAACTCTAAATCTAATCATATGTGCCCTTTGATAGTAATAACAGTTTGTGCAGTTTTCTTGAAGATCCGCTCATAACTTTTTGAATTATGCTGCTAGCAAACGCTATGACAAACATGAGTCAAACATACAAACGGACGAACCGATCTGCACCAAAATTTATTCATTATGTCTTCTAATATTATTAGCAGCCCCTATAAATTTCATAAAGATCCATTCATTATATTTTAATTTATTGTGGTAACGAGCATAAAACTTAAACAGTGACAAACAAACGAGCTAACGGATCATTACAAATATTTGGTCATTTACTCTTCGTTTGTTCCTAACAACTCGTGTGAATTTCATAAAATCCGTCCATAACTTTGGCATTGAGAAAAATGATACAAACAAACAAACAAACGGATGGATGGATCTTCACCAAAAGTTAATCATCTGTTCATTTTAACATTCCTAACAATCCCTGCAAATTTCGTCCAAATCTGTTCATGACTTTGAGTTATCTTGGTGACAGACAAACAAACAGATATTTCGCTAAAGGAGGAAATAAAGTTGAAAAAAAGGTAATTGTTTTAACGAGATTCTCGCGTTCTTCGCCCGTCTTTGTATTTCTACCATACTGTATATACTCTAAAGAAAACATTGCTCTTTTCTTCGTTGATCATCAACTCAAGTTGCGCGTGAACTCAGAGCAGATGGAGTTTTGGTAGTACTAATGATCAGGATGCATCAGAGACTGAGAGTGCTTTGGAGGCTGTAAATATCTTTATAGCTTTGATTTTAAATTTGGTAAGGCAAGAAGTGCAGCCAGATGTGTAGTTATCAAACTTTTGCCATCATCTGTAACATGGTCTGTTTTTCAACTCTCGGTTTTCAGAAGTGTGACACTCAGAGATAGACTAGGAGACAACTTCAGCGAGTACATTAACCGGTTATGGCATACTTACATCCTAAGTCGTAACATATTCTAGCAGTGCAGAGTTAAGTCCGCCGCACAGTGCACACGAGAGTCTAAAAACAAGAATGTTTCACTTTCCTAGAAGAAAAGTTTCTGCAACCGTGGCTACATCTTTATATACAGTACTTGAACAGCGTAACAAAATATACGTTATTGCGAGCTCAGACTCACTGGAAATTAAGAGCGATATTCAAACCTGCGGAGTTGGCACTTGCCGTAGAAGAATTTTTGCAACAGCACCTTAGATTTTAAGCCCCTATGGACAGTTGAAATCTGACAAAGCCGAAGTTGTTTTCCGTAGCGAAAAAATCGGATGAGTATAGAGAAACGTTCTCGTGTTTTGACTTGTGTCTGCAGCGGGCTTTAGAGCCACAAAATCATTCGATCTGAAAGCGCTTGCTTCAAATACAATCATCTTTGGTAAGTAATGAAAAACTAGCTGCGTTTCCAAAAGTGCGATACCCTTGCAGTGTAAAAAGGTTGGATTTGCCGAGTCTCTTCTGCTATAGATCGAAATGAAAAAGCTTCGCGGCACCGAAATTTAGCTCTGACAGCAAGAAGACTCCCAATTTCTTCCATGATTATGGCGAAGCTTGTTAGCTTCAAAATTTTGTGTTGACAAGTCTTTCTCTGCTGTTTATGCTATGGGGGACTAAGAGCTTGTCTCTTATCTCCAGGGATATTAAGGGGAGATCAGCGAATATCCTTGAAAGTCAACCGCCTTCCGACCGACTATAAAGAAGCATATCAGATCGGTGGCTGGCTAAGTCCAGAGCGCGATCCAAGAGTATCACGTGCTAATACGTCGAGCATCCCACGGGATGAGGAAGGAGTGTGGGTGATGCTTGCGTGGCCTTTGATGGTGGTGGTGAGCAGGCTTATAGCCCGGCCTACGAGTCATCCCCAGTGTGCCTCGGGCTGTTGCATTGTGAGGTTGTGTGTGAGTTTCTCGTGCTACTGGTGTTGCTCGAGCCTCGCCAGGCAGAATGTTGTGAGCGGATTAACGGCTTTGTGCATAATTCCATGAACTTATCGTAATTTATCCGCGTATTGAAAAAAAAAACTACTTCCAGTGTAAACTGTGGTAAGTGTGAGAATCAATCTCTGTAACAATGTCGCATCCTTATGGCGTTCTGAAAATACACACGGTAGACAATAATCGTAATAAGCAATTGTTTTTTCAAAAGTAATTGGTGTCATAACGCACTTGAATGTGGATTACGAAAGCTCTGCTGTTTGATAAACTTTATGGGCGAGAATTTCTTCGATGTTCTTGAAATTGGTTACAATTTAATGCCGTTAGTCTTGCAAGTATGAAGCTGGTAAACGTTATATAGGCTATAATATATGTCGCAGATTTCAGCTGAAGGCAAGGAAAAATGCTACTTAACGCTAAAGCGCCTGCCTATTTTTCTTTGTTGTATTGCAGTAGTTGAAACATCAGTTAAAGTTCATATCTGACTTGTTTGTGCAAGCTTTTACTTTATGCTGGATTAGTTCGTTACCCTGCTGTGTTGGCCACTACCGGCCTCATAAACATCACTGTTCCCGTATATTCACCTTTAGTACTTCAATTAAACATCACTTTTTTTGTAGAAAAGCTACGATTTGTAACGTCCATAACTGTGTATAATTGGCCCTAAAAGGCTGCAATGGGACTGAACGGGCCTTTTGGTACTGTTTGTGTTGAGGTAATATTAAATTTTATCTCTTTAGGGACCACTTACTTTCAGGAATATGATACTGATGTTTTTTAGATCTTTATATTTCATATACAATTTTAATGCTTGCAGCCGTTGAATTTTTATAAACAGTTTTCCACGTTTTGTGAAGCGGAACATTATTGCAATGTGCCTACGCAGAATGATCATTCAAATCTTCTATTCATAATGTCTAGCTGTACTGCCTGATCTCTTGACTACAGTACCATTTTACATTGTAAAATTCTCTGAAGAGAACTACAACTTTGCTTTCACAATGTCTACCAGTACTGCTTGCTTTCTTCTCTCCTTTTCTTTACGATTGTGAAATTCCATAAAAGAAGTTCTATATTTTGCCTTTTCAAAGGTTGATGAATTCATAACCCATTGCTATTTACTCAGGGATCGAACAGTAATAGTAAACTCGAGTGGCAATACCACCTTCAGCTGATGACTGACTGCCTCTGTTCCTTTCAAAATGTTAAGTAATTCTGTTCCACAACGAACTTATTATTTTTTTTTTTACTAAGCGTTTCATTTCTTTTTACGCTGTGTGGCCTTTCAAGATAAATTGCTCTGCTCAGTAAGGCTGGTGAAGACAGGACAGATTCTTGTAGATATCCATGTTCCCTAACTCACATTTTCCTCGAAAAATCAGCACCAGAGAGGCGTTCTCTTAGGTCATCAAAAAGTTAATTCCTACAAACAATATCTCTTCAACTTGCCCTTCACGATTATTGGGATTGTGGTACTTGAGATTTGCTCATTGTTGTCTACTACAGTCCTCGACTTAGATTGACCAGAGTCAGTGATCTCATATGGGTAGATATTCGCCCATCTTATTTTTTAGCTCTGAGCCTGTGTCAAGCAGCTAGTACAATTACTTCGAGATTTTTATGTGGAAGTCAGAAGTTAATTATATATAAGGACCCGCAAAAAGATTATTGATATGGAGAGAAAGAAATTTCTAGCCTCATATAAGCCGATGCCTGGATCTTATCATTTACGTCATACGAATTGCGGACTTGAACTATGGTATAAGACGGTAGATACAGTGGACCTATAGCGGTCAAACTGTTTCTAACTAGACGACAAAAACTGTTAACTTGAATTTGCAAGTAACGGGTAGAACAGTTAACACAACTTAGTACACAAATAGCATAATAGGTGATGCAAGCTACTGCATGAAGGGCAAATAGTTAAGGATAGCCTACTTAGGATATACAGGTTATAGCTGAAATGGCTTAGTGAATGAAACTGATCGCTTCACGGCGATGTGGAGGATACTGGCACTATAATGATGTACCGCAGTTCTTCACCTTGCAGTTGTCACCTGCTATCAAACAAATATTTAAAATCCGCACATCGTAGAAATCTCCTACATTACAGGAAGATTTTGGGGTGATAACACAGCCGTGTAGCAAATGAAGGATTAAGAAAGGAAGGCTTACCAGTCGCTGAAAGCGCTTATTGTCTGCAACATGACCTGTAATGCAGTCTCAGGAAACATGGGTACATTTTTTTTTTTGCAACTTTGTACCGTGGCTCCTAAATTTAGCCACTGCTAGTGGAAGATGAAATCTGTATAAAATATCTGCAAGGAAAATGATATACAATTCCTGGGAAACTGCTTTCCATCCTAATCAAATACGTTTGGTGACATAGCCTAATCTAGTGCAGGGAGTTGGCAGTGAGAGTGGAAAACCCCAAACATTGACGATTCTCTTGCCATCGTGACTCGTGGTAAATCTTACTTCTGTGGGGACCAAGTGAAAACTTCACTCTCTCGGAAGACGATAGTTGATTACTGTACTTCCTTCAAAGAGGCATCTAAATGACAGTGAATAGTAACGCATCTAAATTAGTACAGCACGAAGGAACGAATTGTATTTGTATGGGTAACTTTCTATAAACTCTCTGTGGTAAATTGAATCCTTGGTGCAAATTCCGCAGAGTTATGAACACTTTTTGTCTACCGAGGTTGGATTTAAATCTGGTAAGGTTATAGTGGACTATGGTTGCATTTCTCGAGTTAGTTACTTAAATATCGATAAAGTACCATCCAGATGTCGAACACGATGCATAAGAGAAGCCTGTAGTTGATTTTGAAACTTAAACCGGTTCAAATATTCCTGAAGCTAGAGCTAAACAATCAGCACTCTGTTTGCTTGCATTAGAGCAAATTATCTTATTGTAATCGTGGTTTTATATCTTTCCAAACAATATCGTTTTTGCGCATTGAAGTCTTTAACCTGTGGAACCCTGAAGAAGACCAAAAAATGGGAGATTACCCATGGGGTACAAGACATTGCTTTGCAGATGCGCATAAGCATTTAGTTTGACGTTTGCATTTCGCAAAATAATCATTCGGTTAAGGTTCATTGCATTAAAGTCCTAAATGAAGCACTTTTTAACAAGATTTCCATCGAAGACACTAAAAGCATTACAGTAACGAAGTTCTTAGTCGTGTAACGCAATATTAAAGTCAATGCCTATACATAATAAACAGAAATCATACAATTGCTCATGAAAATAAAAGAAGTCCATCAGCCAGTGCGTCGCTCGACCCCGCCATCTTTTTTTATTATTTGTGTAGTATCGTGTGCAATGTATCGTAAATAATCTGAACCAGTTCCCAACTTTCATCCAATCTTAGGGAACGACGTCGTTGAAGCTTGCGACTGATAATTTCATAAGTTCTGAATTCAGTGATGCTTTACTTTCTTTAAGGTAGGAACGTAGGACAGGCTCTGATAATATCACAACTTTTAGCGTCACAAACATTTTACAAACAAACGATGCCCAACAATGACTCACTCCTAGTGGAAAACGTGATCAGTAATTAAATACTAAGAAAATTTCGCCAATAATATCAGTTTCCTTGAGATATAATAAAATGCTTCAGTTTCTCCATCCTCGCGGTCTTCTAACTAAACGTATTTTTTACTGTTTACTTCAGGCTTTTAATTAATCGAATATTTGTCAATCATTTTATTGTTCTTTTATGTCTGTCATCAAAAGCATTCAGCAAACCTTCACCTGTCTGAGGTATTCTGCCGGACGTCAGTGCACCTTACTTTTTTCCTCGGCACGTTTATAGCTAAAGCCTCAAGCGCAGCCAAAGGCGATTGTTGTCATCAAGATTGTGGTACTGAGTGACAGCGTTCATATTTCCAAGATTAATGTGACTGGTGACATGTAACGTTTTGTTGCGAATTAATTGTGTACACCTGCGGCAATATTTTTCAGGCTATAGTTCCTATCAATGCAAACGATAAACGTAAAATGGTAAATTTGCTTCCCAAACCTCATACGCAACTTTCAAGATTCTATACTCATTTCTGTGGCTATTTTATTAGAGGCTACGTAATTCTGTTGGTAACGAAAAGCCATATTGCAGTGGAAAATATGGTTGCTTGATTTGCACAGCAGAAGCAATTATTTTTAATCATTCCTGACCAGAGTAGAATATACAATCCTATGACAAGTTTTCCATAAGCCTAGCAACTTTGTCCCGATACCCATTGCGCTGCAGCTATTTATCCGTCGTACACGAATTTCAACATGAACACGACGTAAATCATGATATTAAAGGAAACTTAATTTTCATCAATATACCAACTGTAAGAAACTCCAAATCAACTCTACGGTGCGGTGGGTTGTTCAATTTCGACCGTGAACCGTGTGATATAGACTTGTAAATCCGGCAACTTAACCGAACTGGATATCGCTCATCTAACATTGCCGAGTTGAGGAATATGTTTTATCAAGAGCACATTGCCTATCAAAAAATTGATGTGTAAAGAACAGCACCTAGCGTAATGAAAAATTAGATTAGATATTACATTAGATAGGCGGCAGTAGACGAACCAAAAGGCCCATTCCCAAAGAGACACCGGGACTTACACCCGGCTCTTTATGAGCTATTGCCATTATGTTAGTAGGATGTAGAGGAATGGAGAAACGAGAGGAGAAAAAATGGAAGACGAAAGAGAAAAAGGAAAGGAGAAATAAAAAAGAAGGGGGAGAAGAATCTA
>LQNS02278094.1:58668512-58680412 GCA_001587735.2 Parhyale hawaiensis | reverse complement strand
ATACTCAAGAGTGGCTGCAATAGCTTGTAGTTCATTCATTTTGTTTGTTATGCTCTGAACATTGCCAAAGAAGAATTTGACACTAGTTTTTGCATTGCTTCTCCGGCCCACTGATATGCTGGGAGCGTCTGATTGCTGGGAAAAGATTAGGGACGAGAGATCAGCAAAAGCATTGTCAGTGGCGGCGAGAGCGCCTGTCTGTAGGTGTACAAGGGAATAATTTTGTGTTCCGGCTAGACAGTTGTCAGATTGTTTTACGTCCGCAGCTATTTGGCGGACTATAGATAGCTTCCCGCCGAGGTAGCCTTGCTTCTCGTTATTCTGGTTCGTGGTGGCTCACAAGATTTCGTCTTTGAAGGGTTGTTCCTAGCACCTGACTTTCTGGAGCTGCGTAGCATTAGCATTAACATCCGCTTGTGTTCCTGCACAACTCGCCATGACGAATGTGAGTCGCTCTGCACCTCGTCTGTCAACGGTAAGTGACGATGGTACAAGCATGTGAAGAACCAAGTCGTACAGCATTAATTTCTGTTGGTCGAGAGTTTTAATTCGGTGTGAAGCAAATTGCTATCTAGTAGAAAAAGTGGTATAAAATTTTTGAGGACGCGGTTATTGAAATAAATAATACAGTACTTTGACCTGTCCCCACTACCGTAGTACATATATACTCTCACCTGTTAAGCGAGAAAACATTAAATAATTTTGCCTCTGCTCAACAACAGCAAAAAGAATTTCAATGATTCTCCCGAATGTAAGATATAATTTTGCCTGCTCGTGCCTAGCCTTCCTGTCATGTGCTCTGTTTACTCGTGCACACAAGTTCACTTAGAGAAAAAAGCGCCAATTTTAGATGAGCCGTGTAGCCGACGTCGCATTTCAGCAAATATGGGCGGCGGCTGGGGGAAAAAAGTCGCAGTGTTTGTTAGTTTCCTGTTTTAAGAGTAGAAATGTTGCCGCGATCCTGGGGCTGGAAACTCAAACACTCCCGTAACGCATCTCGCAAGTCATATCATAACTTCCTGCGATATCCTAAATTAGGACATCGAACCGACACACGTAAACGCGAAACTCAAAACAGAACATCGTCGTCGCATCTATGTCGTAGTGCTTCTTTTCATTCTTGTAACCTTGAACTAGAGGGCGGAGCGTCTGCTTAAAGCAGCCAATCACGAAGCGTGTTACATGTGTAATACTCCTCATCAGCTGACTTATGTTAGCCTTTCAAAAGTGTTTTCGGCCATGGTTGAATAGAGTTGNTGATTCTCCCGAATGTAAGATATAATTTTGCCTGCTCGTGCCTAGCCTTCCTGTCATGTGCTCTGTTTACTCGTGCACACAAGTTCACTTAGAGAAAAAAGCGCCAATTTTAGATGAGCCGTGTAGCCGACGTCGCATTTCAGCAAATACGGGCGGCGGCTGGGGGAAAAAAGTCGCAGTGTTTGTTAGTTTCCTGTTTTAAGAGTAGAAATGTTGCCGCGATCCAGACTCCCAACTGGCGATTTGGCAGTGCCGCACTGCGGGTCTGGGCGGTCGAACGCCCATAACGGGGCGATGGACAACTCTCAAACTTCCATCGCATGGACTCCTCTTCTTCTTTCTTCTTCTTTTTTTTTGCATAGTTTGGCGAGAAAACTCTATGCTGAAATTTACTTTCTCGTACATGAAGTATTGTTTGAATGTCACGCAATGTTAGTACTTGGCGCCTGTATGGAAAGGCTTGCTCTCTCTGCTATTTCCAGATTTCACACGTCATTCGTCTCAACACCTTCGCTCATTCACTTGGCCTGGAAATGGTAGAAAAGTGCACTGTTTGTACTAATTTTATTTCACTCCAAATTTGAATAGATATCCATGGTGTAGGTTATGGCATACTTACATCCTACGTGGTAGTATATTGTAACAGTGTAGAGTTAAGCCCGCTGTACACAAGAGTCGAAAAACAACAACATTTCACTTTCCTCGAACAAAAGTTTCTGTGCCCCTGACTACATCTTAAAGTCCTTGAACATCGCAATAAAATGCACGTTATGCTTGGCGACACTTGCTGAGGAAACTAGTTTGACAGTTAACATTTTAATAAGTTTATGTGGTGTACACAAACTTGTGTTGACAGCGACTCTACAAAACTTTCGGATGCGTGGATGAATGAACGAATGAACGCGTTGAAATGAATAACGTGTGAAAACGGCATTAACTTGTTAATTTCTGTCTTTCCTAGATTACAGGTGACCCTCATTCAAGATGAGGCTACAAACCGAGATTAAATGCACTTTACATGAGAGAGCATCTTAAGAGAGATGTTTAGCCATCCGATGTTTTGTTTGGTTTGTGACTGCAGACGTTAAATTAAAGGAAAAGTGGCAGTGGTGAAGTGTATGATTAATTACATATAAAAATTTCGTATAATATATCAAAAGAAAATGAAAATCAAATAGGGTGACTAATATACATCCTACCTACATTATGTGACTTTCACGTACCCTATAAAAATAATGATTATAAACTTAATGTGAGCAACCGCTTGTGTGAGAGCGAATTATATAGGTATTCTTTTACTATTGGAAACTTGATATTTACATGCATGCCAACTTTTACCGATTCACAGCTGTCATCTACTGTCTTTCGGTATTTTCGGTATTTCAATTCTATTCTTTTTTGATCAGTCTGCTTGCGTTGATGGGCTCTGTATGCTGAAGATATTGACGTATGTACTGAAAGAGTGTTCCATGTGTCGCAATTGATCGTAGTTCATTTTTTTTCGGTTGTTTTCGTGTTCATTCGAATAGCATTCGACTCCGTGACATAATTTTATCAATAATCCACTGTAGATCCAGGGTTATTTGGTCAGGGTCGACTGCTCTTGCTTAGATAAAAAAAAAATGTACGAGCATCATCTGCTCTCCAGGCAGATTGGATTTCTACCTATGTCTTTGTCCACTTTCTTGTTGAGCACCTTTCATTTTAAGAAGCGCGAGAACGACATTTTCATATTCTTGACGTAGAACCAACAGACTGAACATTACTTCTGGGTGATAACGCTTATGTGAGTTACGATGGCCCATTGTTTCTTTACTTAAATTATATAGGACTATAATAGGATTGCAGGTTTTTTATTTAATATGAGTTGATATACCCATATAATGGTTTTCCAATCTGTGTGCGCATCCCTGCTAACATCGCGCTTCATGCCAGCCAGCTGCTGCGGTGGTGAAACTAGGATTCTAATATCAACAATAATTGAGAATTCTTGAAGGCAAGTATACAATCAGATAATGTTATTCAAATCTTTAGTATCTGTCCCTCGCGGTTGATCTTGGAACTGTCTAAGCTTCATGGTTGCAGATCGAAAAAAGCATCCAGGAGGCGGTATGTGTTTTTTCGTAAATGAAGACAATAGCTTCTATCAGGGTTGGCAACCGTGTTTTTTTTCTTTCTTGTTTAAACAAAAACCACATTAATTTCGTTGATTTGTTTTTATATTTTGTTGTTTTTTCTAGTTCTAGGAATTTTATTCGAGATTTAATGGATTTTCTGCCTTGTAAACATGTAGCTAGCAAATAGTGAACAATCTTAGTCACTTCATTTCAACTTTCTGTTGTAGAAGAATGATTTTATGAAGAAGGGATTTAAAAAAAGCAGTTAGCAGAGTACCAGTATTTGCTATGACTACATTTAATATCTAATCTGCAGAGATGCTACGATTTATAATTTCCATCTAAAACCGTTTGAAAAACTTGAAAACACTTCAAATTTCAAATACAACTAACTAAAAATAAGTGATATAGCTATAAAGACCTTTGAAAAACTTAGAAACACTTCGAAATATAAAGAAATCTTGATAGAAATAGCTTGCTACTAACTAATTAAGGTCAGAGTAGTGAACTGAAGAAAGTGAAATGGCTATATGTCTACATCCTTATCATGAACTCACTAACTATTTAATAACAACTGTAACTACTACTTCTAATCTTCAGTAGCTGCTAGATTACCAGAATATAACTAGATATGCATTTCTAGATTGAAATAATACAAAATTCGATAAGCTTTAGGTTTTTAATAAGCATAAAAAATAGTTAACCCAATCTGTTTTAACAGCCAAAAAGATTCCTAAATAGAAACAAAGTAACTCAGCCTTTCAATTTCGTAAATAAAATTTAATAATAACCAGAAGTAAAACTGTTTATTTTGAATAAAAATTAATCAAGAAACATGTTTTTTGCTTGGCTTAAACAATGTTTTTTTAACCATTTGGTTTAAATCAGCCAACCCTGGCTTCTATATAACGTTCGTGTTGTTCATTTTATTGCATCTTAATTTTATCAGAACTCATTGCTATAAATCTCCCAGAATTATTAGTTCTAGTTCGTCATGGACAGTGACGTGGCGTATTCATGATCTTCCGAGTGAAATGAGTAGTTGGATTACAACTCTTATAAGGTAATTACACAGTTACACAACAGTTGCACCCAGTTCATTGTTTTGATTTTCCTTGGTCTTTTAAATTTTCAATTTTGTTCTCGAAGCACTTTATGTATTGACTTCTGATGTGAAAGAATGTTAGGACAAAGCAATAGGTAGTGAACGCAGTAACGCGTGACTGCATAGGGATAGTGACGCGGCCGTAAGAACATGCAGTGGCTTTGAATGAGCATAATCTTCATATAATGCTTCAGACATGCATCGTTTTAGAAACCGGGATTTCAATTCAAACTATTTACAGCAAAATTATATCGATACTTCCTACCTCCATGTATAGCAACTTGGTGGATTTTTTTGGAAAAACCGTCATAGGCCTACCATCCTTTTAAAAGCGTAACAGCAAGAAGGGTCGTTCCACTTCCTCTAGCCTGAGCGCTTATCTACCTGATCCACTCAAGTTACTTTTCAATATCTGCTGAAGAATTAGTGTCCAACGAATTACCTTTTTCTTGCCAGCGCCAGTTTACGCAACAGATTGTTCTGTTTGGAGGTCCAAGCGGTAAGGTCCAATGTAAATATTGCACAACCTTGCAACATTACTGGTTAAAGCGGATAGATCTTGTCAGGCCGGATTGGTGCAGTGATGACTGATGACGTGATAGCGCTGTAGCAGAGTGTGGTGTCTTAATATTTAGTTGGGGTACAGAGTTCCTTCTCTTATTCGAATACATGCTTAATTTACAAGCTCTTCATTCGACCATGTTCCTTTCGCTAATAAATGTAGTAACTTTCCAGAATCTAGGCATTCTCATTCAGAAGAGTTCTAAACCAGTATACTTAAATAAAGTTTATCATTGTTGCACACAAATTTCAACACCCAGGTATCACAAACCATGATTTTTTATAAACGAAATTGCCTGAAAACGGCATTGCAGGAGATACTAGGGGCAGGACGTGTTAGTGCATTTACGTTTAAGCGCTAAACGTGCGAAGAAAAAATTCGGGTATTTGATATCAGCTGACCTTGCTTGTCTAACCTAGGTCAACTATTTTTCATGTCAAAAACAAATTTTCTCACTGGTTAAAAAGAACTGACTCAGAATGAACAACATCTCGTGTAATGAAAAGCAAGTCGGGTTAACAAACTCATATTGGAAGATATTCGACCATACAGCTGCTCATCACCGTGCGCATCCTGCTGCCAACGATAAATCAACACGTCAAAAACGCCAAATATAATTAAGAAAGGTGAGGTATTAGTTTGCGCGGGTGAAAGGACGACATTCATGTGAATCAGATTTGTACCTATTAGAAAAATGGCGTCAAATTCTTAAGTACTGAAATGCTGAAAACCTCCGGTTAACGTAAGCAGTTTGGGTTGCATTAATCGAACAAACGCTGCGTTTGCCTTGATTATGCTAATCAGTGTTTCTGCAATGAAGTACATGGAGATGAATAATTTTAACACAGATATATATCTAGATAAGGAAATTACCTTCAACCAGATGATATATTTCACCATTGAAGTTTCGTAGACTACAGTTTGGCAACACATAACGAACAGCCTAATAAATCATATATCGCCTGATGATGTTTGCTAACTGGCTGGCTTTTTAGTTCACATATGGTAGCTACATTATTTTAAATCTAATGTGCTTGAGTATAACTTACTAATTGAAGTATTTTTGAAAAAACTAGAGTAGGTACCAGAGATTCGAGTTTCCCTCATACGGCGTGAGCTTGGTATCTTCTAGAGTAAAGTAGGACATGCTCAGGCTGTATGAGGGAAACACGAAACCCCTGGTATGCCAGTTTTCTCAAAAACACTCCAATTGGTTAGCTACATTCCTGCGGAGTAGTATTAGAATAACACACTATATGTGAACTAGAACTTCAGCCAGTTAGCAAAAAAATAATGTGCTTTATGTTAAATCAGCCAACATAACATCAGCAGGCAACAGATATATATATCAGCCTGTTCATTATGTGTTGCCAACCTGTAATACATGGGATGGGAAGAGTAGTGAGTTTTTGGATGTGGTATCTGGTATCCGACAGGGCAGTGTTCTGTCCCCTTTATTGTTCATCACATATAAAGCGGACTTGTTTGAACTTGTTCATAATTTACTTGTTGGTTGCGCTGATGATGTTACTTGCTGGCTGTTTACAAGAATCCTAGTAATAGACTGGAGGTTTCAGAATCCGTTCAGCGTGATTTGGAGGGGATTGATTCCTAGTGTTCTAGGTGGGGGATGAGACTAAATGCAAGTAACACTAAAACTAGGCTCTTGTCTAGATCACGTACAGAAAGTCCTGCTTTCCCCGCACTCATACTGGCTGGTATGTCGCTTCCTGTTGTTAATGACCTGGTAATCTTGGGTGTCAATTTTGATCTTACGTTGACCTTTAAGGCCCACATCCGTTAAGTTGCCTCACGAGCGTCACCGGAAAAAAGGGTCTCATGAGACGTACTAGGAAGGTGTTTGGCTCGGTAGAGTTGATACGTCGCTGCTTTTGTTGCTATGTCCTCCTCCTATTAGAATGCTGCTCTTTAGTCTGGGGTTCTGCTGCCGAGTGTCATCTGAGTTTACTTTACAAAGTGGTTCGTCGATAGGGCATTTTTGCCGGATGGTGTTGTGCCTTGTGATCTAGCGCATCGTCGCAGAGTTGGTGGGGTTTACTTTCTCCATAAAATATATAATTATCGCATTCATCCACTGGCGGTTTTCTTCCCGGAGCCATTTCTTTGGGGATGCGGCATACTCGGCATACTGGTGCCTTTCAGGAGTTTGTCCTGGAATCGGTAGGATGTCGAACAAGCCAGTATTCTCGGTCGTTTCTTTCATCATGCATAGATGTTCGGAATAATCTTGATGGGTGTGCCTTTGTTGATGCGGGAATTGACAGCTTTAAGCAATTTGCAAACACAGTGATTCTGTGATCTTAAATTCTTTCTTCTCTCGGCTGGTTGCGTGGGGGTTGATAACCATATAGAGTGTCCTCCGTTCTCGCGTCGCCAGTCTGGTGTGTTTTGATAATAATATCTTGACTCTCTCGCATTTTCTATAGCGAATGTGCAATGTCTAAGGAAATACAACGACATCTTGAGAACAGGAGGCTATACTCCTGTGACTGAGTCTGCTGTGACTGCCGAGTCTCTTGTGCTTTGTTCTATAGCTATCTCATCAAACAAAACAGAAAAATAATGGACTATCGTTCAATACCCATGGATTCCGCGATACTGTACTGTGAAAAACGTATACGCTGGCAAAAAAAAAATGGACATGTGCAAGATTATGATTGACTAAGTTATCTGTGAACTATGGGAAACAGCTGAAAAAAGGCGTGCTAATACAGAGGAGAATGGGGATGAATTACCTTTGTATTTCTATATCTTTATCAAGGCACGGGTGTGAATAATTCTTTGCTGACAGAACATATTCAAGTTTCATGGGTAAAGTCAAAATGTCTAGACAGGCTAGATGAAGTATAGGTATTGAGGTAGACGGACTACGTTGCGGTAGACAGAGTTCGTCAGGGTTAAATGGCAAACATTAGTTTAGTTAGAAGTTAGAAGCGCTGCCTTAGGTCAAACTAAGGTGAGTAAATATTAATTAACTGTGAAATTTTTACGGACCCCGCTAGCGATAATAATTATATTTAGTCTCGCCTTCCAACATGTAGGATTTCCGTCTACGCTCAACATTATGGTCTTATAGCAGTTCATGCAATTCGAAAAAGTAAAGTTGTACCCATCCAACTCATCGCTGTATTACGTAATGTATGAATGATTCTCACGAAATTATCATTTCAAAAGAACTAATGCAGTAAATGAACTACAGTATATTGGTATGGTAGTCATCCCAAAAGTACTATAAGTGAAATAACCCTTTGCTCATTTTAGCTATAGCTCGATATGTAGAAAAAATATAGTTCACCTAAATTAAGACTCTGCCAGGCGTATTTTTCGGTTCTTCCCTACATGAAGGGCTTCTCTCCAGCCATGCAGACTCGGGCCACAAGACGATGCGCTAACTGGGCTGTCGAAAAAATAATTGAAGAGCTCTTCACCACGAATGCACTCGCCTGGAAGATCTTGTGGTGCAGTAGGTCCTCTTCAAATAGGCACAGGGAACTCCAAACGAGATTGGCTCTCTCTTAAAAAAAAGTGTGAGAACCTGTCGAAAACACCGGCAGTTTTGTACCTCTGGAGACTATTTCATTTACACCAGGGTGTTGATTTGCTGCGGATTGAGGTAAGTGGCTGGCGGTGGCACGGTATAGTTTCGTGTAAGAATCCGCTTGAATATGATTATATTTTAGACGATAATCACGGTAAGTAAAAAAAAATTGCCCTGATGTGAAGATGTACTTGGACCAAAAATAATGATTGCCCTAAGAATAGCCTTCAATATTTATTAGATTTTTTAATTGTAGCAAAACGATTTGAGTTATTGCGATATTGAACAGCGTTGCATAAATTATAAATACAGTACACTGTGAACACTCATAGTGCTTAAGTATTTGTAGACCACCTTGAGCTTGAAATAGTTAAATAGGTAGGTAAGCGAATGCCCTACGCTAACAAAAGTATTGTCCCCAAGGCAACACTCCTTCCCGTTGGTCTTCTTTGCAGCAGTACCTACTGTTTCCCATCGGTATGCGGGGAAGCGTGCTGGCTCTAGGTCAGTTCATTCTTCAGTGTCTAGCTCTGATAGGTATAGCGCAGAGCCAGTAGTAGTTTCCGGAACGAGGAGGGCAAAAACCTAATAACTTGATGGATAGAAAATATTTTTATATGAGCAGAGTAGTGTTGGCAAAAACCATGTTTTTTGGTTGGAACAAAAGGCCATGATTTTTATTAAAACAGAAAAAAATGATGTTGTTTATTTGTTTTTTATATATATTTTTGTTTTTTCTAGTTCTAGGAATTTATCCAACATTTAAAGGACTTTCTTCTTTTCAAACATGTAGCTAGCTAATCATCAACAATCTTAGTCACTTCACTTTAACTTCCTATTGTAGAAGAATGATTTTAAGAAAAAGGGATTAAGAAAAAGCAGTTAGCAGAGTACCTGAATTTGCTGGGGCTATGTTTAATATCCAAACTGTAGAGATGCTACTATTTTCCAATATAGAGCCTTTGAGAAATTAAAAACATATCAAATTGCATATAAGCCTGACAGAAATAGCTAGCTATTAGCAAATCGAAAACAGAGTAATGAACTAAAGAAAGTGAAATAGCTATAAAATCCTTTGAAAAGCGTACAAACACTTCAAATACAAGACATCTCGATAGAAATAGCTAGCTACTAGCTCATTAAAAGCAGGGTATTGAACTGAAGAAAGTGAAATAGCTACATGCCTACATCTTTCTCATGAGCCCATTCCCTATCTAATAGCAACTATAACTACTACTTCTAATTTGCAGTAGCTTCTAGCTTACCAGAATATAATTAGATATGCACATCTGAAATGAAATAACACAAAATTCAATAAGTTATAGTTGTCCAAACAGTCAAACAGATTCCTAATTAGAAACACATTAACTCATCCTTTCAGTTGTGTAATTAAAACTTAATAATTGCTAGAAGTAAAACTGTTTATGTTGCAAGAATTATAAATGAAAAAAAAAAAAATTAATAAAAACCTTAAAAACACTTTTTTTTTGTTTTAACCATGGTTTTTCTTAGTAGATTTAAACCAGCCAACCCTGGAGCAGAGCTGTGCTATATCCAGTGATTGGCTCTTGTTTCTTTGGTCTTATTTCCCTAATTTTCGTAGCGGCTATATGATTGCAGACAGAAGCAACGAATAATTATCTCCGGCAAGGGGGTTTTGTTTTTCGGCGTTTGTCTGTCACCAGATACAACTCAAGACGTTATGGGAAGATGTTCAAGAAAATCGCAGGGATTGTTAGGTATGTCAGGAGGAACTGATGATTTGACTTTTGGTGACGAACCTTCAGCCATTTCTTTGTTTGTTTGTTTCTCTACCTTTTTCCTTTTTTTTCTTGAGACAACAACTCAAAAAGTTACGAACAAATTTTCATAAAATTTTCCATAAATGTTAGAACTGTTACGAAGAGCAAACGACCAAATTTTTGTTATTGCTTTGTATGTCTGGTTGTTCTTATTTGTTTTTATATTTGTTTGCAATAAAATCTAAAAAGTCATCAATGAATCTTCCTGTAATTGGCAGGAATTGTTATAAATGTAGAAAAGCACAAATGAGAAAATTTTGGCGACGATCTGTTCATTTTATTATGGGCTTATATATCTTCTTAATGTTTGTCAGAACATAACTCAAAAAGTTGTGCTCAGATCTTCAAGAAAATCACTGGAACAGTTAAAAATGTCAGGAGCCACAGAAAATCAAATTTCGGTGATAATCGAGAAGAAAACCTGGTTTCAGCACTGATTTGAATGTTTTGTCAACAGTATACCACGTTGCATGGTGGTTCTATGCGTTATCGGAGTCCTTTTCTAAATAGTGCTTCTTAAATTGTGCTAATGATGCGTGTCATACGTGCAGATTGTCGAACTGTTTATACGGCGCCCTCTCTACCAGTATGAAATCGCACCTGGTATGCATTTACACAGCATTTATTCCGATGCTGCTCTGAGTGTCGTAAGGGAATGCCAAGTGGGGGGGGGGTCTACTCGAGGGTTGTCTTGATACTTAGCAGGGAGTCAGGTACGACGATGCGTATCCAAGTACACAATACCTCATTCCTTAATATCACAATACTTTCACCCTAAAATATCACTGTTCTACTGGGACTATTCGTGGACTGAATTACATCGAGAGAACTATATGAGTGACCATATGCTGATAAGTTTCACTCTAACTTACCGTGGTAATGCCTCTGAAAGATGCCGTAGTGGTCGCCCAATAAGGGCCCGTGATATAAGTTTCATTTGTCTTACTGGTCACCTTAGCGATCAATATGAAAATAATCTCAACTTTGATTTCTGATCTATTCTTTGATTATTGTATGCGTTTTCCTTGGTGAGTCGACCTTCGTGATGAATTTTGAGAGGGCAAGTTTCGCTAAACCGAACTTAGCAAATAATTCCCGTCCCAACTCGCACGTTGCCCACTACGTCAGCAGCTTCAACTGAAACTGCTCAATTTGCATCGTTACCAGGTCCGCCGGCACGATTGATTCTCGTTTCTCTGTACGACAATGAAATCGGACGAGTCGCATTTGGTTACAGCCTCATTTAACTTTTTTTAAATCAAATGTAATATTGCAAGACGGAGCCCTAAAATCTACCACCCTTAGCAGTTCATGTGTTGGTCGCTTATGCGAACATTGTTTAAGACCTTGGGGTCATGAGAACTCAGGTTTCCAGCTCTTATAGCTTCGGCGTTTTAGTTTCGATCCGATATGCATAACGAATGAAGATAATTGCATTCCAGCTGCCTCTTGGTCGATGATGAGCGCTCATGCAATCATAGCCATCGTTATGGCTGAA
>LQNS02278094.1:58655257-58668418 GCA_001587735.2 Parhyale hawaiensis | reverse complement strand
TGTTGTCATGACAACTCAGGTTTCCAGCTCTTATAGCTTCGGCGTTTTAGTTTCGATCCGATATGCATAACGAATGAAGATAATTGCATTCCAGCTGCCTCTTGGTCGATGATGAGCGCTCATGCAATCATAGCCATCGTTATGCCTGAAGGGCTTGCCCCTGTCACGCAAAAAACTTGTTCTTCCGTGCTGCCTTGCAATACTAACAACTTTCACGCCACTAAGGCAAACTTTTTGGCAGTATTTTTTCTACTGTGCAGCGTGATTTGAGATAGCTGAAATATGGCCATTGCCTCTATAGTTTTCCGGATAAATGGTCGAGTAATTGGTGAGCGTTGAAACTTTAACGTGAGCGTTTTCCTTCTGTAATCAACTCTGGAAGCTAACAGCCAAACATTGACTCAAATACCCTTGGTGATGAACGACGTCTGTTTTCTAAGCTTCAATATAGTAATCACCGCTAAGGTAGCAAAGTAAAGGTTATTTGTGTGCTACCTTCCATTACTACTACAAGGCTTCCATTTATGTAGGGCACCTCCAATGGACATTTCTTATATGAGCCTTACAATATGCATGCTTCGTGCCTGCACTGCGTGCTGTTCGGACAGGCGTGTGCTGGTGCTGAGGGCTTTCTTTGTCACAACAGCCGTGGCTCAACTTTGGAATTACTTGCCAAGGAGGAAATAACAGCAGTGGTTCCAAAGGTCGGGTAAATTTGGAACGGACGGGGCAGGGAACTTATGTAAAAAAAATTACTGTGTTATATCTCTGTAGCCTTAGATACGATACAAGCGACCGACAATAAACGGTCTATTGTCGCATGGAAACACGAGATGGGGAAACGACCTAGGACCCTACATGGAAGCAAATTGGGGGACAAAGGGGAAAGACTGGAAACCACTGGCTTAGTGCTTCACAGAGATTGTGTGCATCAATAATATTTTCTGTTCGTTTTCAAGGGTATAAAATGTCTTTCAGCGTTTCTTTTCTAAATGGTGGGTATAACTGTTGCTCAGAGTGGATCTGCAACATGAGGCAACAAGTGCGCTATGCTACAAAGAACGACTATCCTAATGCAGTAGCTAGTAAAAGAACTTCAATGATCGCTGCATAATTCGGCAAAGAAGAGCTTTAGTGAGACACTACTCCCCCTGCCACGCATATGACTTCGACACGTTAACTCATCCCCTGCCGTATTTGCGGAACAAGTTGTTAGAGAAATTTTGCCATACTGTAAGTCGCTACTATACATAGTCCATTTACTAACTAATTGTGTAGAGAGCGCAGGCAATGGGACTGTTATTCCCGATCGTTTCGTAGAAATAAACAAATGTTCTGATATTATAAAACTCAAGCGCGTCTATGAAGTATCCAAGCACATTATATGGCTTTAAGTGGGTGTCTTGATGCACCTTATTCCTATCAAGTTATGTATATACTGATTTTAATACAATCTTGTCAAACCTAGAGCATTGCCGTTGTAATCGAAAACATTCCTCCTTTCCCTCTGCTACTACAGATAATTTTATGCTGAGCACTTGTTACAGAGATCGTTGCGTCTAGCGGTAGTCGGTGCAGTGACGTTACAAGTCGTATAAAAACCTACAGGACTTCGTTACCTCCATACGTTTCTATGAGCCGACTACTGATGCTGGTAAGCGACCTATCCCCCGGGACTCCGACTCCTCTCTACTTCCGCGGGGAGAGTCCCCCAGGACACCCTCAGCCCGAGTATCTTGTTTCCAGCAGCTCCTTGCCTCTCTCTCATTCCTTACTTGCATCCCGCCTTTTTCCTTCCTGTGCAATACTATGACGAGCACCTTGTGGTGTCAATTCTTAACTTCTTTAGCACCACAGCCCATGCTCTTTGTTCCCTGCCTACGTACAGCAATATCAGATCGTATTAAGCATGAGGGACGGCATCCGGCACTCGCTCACAAACCGCGTGCATCGATACGAATTACGAATTACGGAACAGTGCCCAGATGTTAAGACTGGTTCATATACACTAGTCTTTTTTCGCTTACTTCAAGCTTCAATAGATCGGTATGTTTCATCGCGTACTTGCAAACCCAACTGTTGTACACTAAAAAAGCTACTAAAATGCTACATCAAGTCAGTTGGCCAAGCAAGTGTCATTTGCAAATATTCTGAAACTTTGAGTGCAAGAGAGCTCAAGAAGGCTGTGCTCTTTTCTGTTGTTTAAATACCCACAGCAACGCATTCGAACGCTGGTAAGGGTGAACTTGAACAGTCGAACTTGTGAATCAGCTTTTGCACGCATAAAACTATAGGTTTCATGGAGAACCTTAAGGTTCTTTTGCGATATTAACTGGGAATACTTTACTAGTATTCTTTATTGCTAAAATACGGAAAAATTTTACAAACAGCAGATTTATGCTGGCAGGTAGAAAGTATCAGAGTTTGTCTACGTACTGTATAAGGCAAATGCTTTGTGTAAATGAAGAAATGTAGCAATGTTTTGAATCGCTCAATAATGGCAGCATGCGTTTGGATGGGATGCAAGCTAACAGCTCATACGCAATTAATACGACTTTTAAGTCCATGAAGCAAATATTTGGTCCATTGCGATAAATTTCGTGAACCGTTTTTTTTTTTTCCGCTATGTGTCGAAAGTTAGTGGCGGTAATTTGAGCAATGGTGGCTATCAAGTTTTGCTTGAGACTGATACATTTCCGCAACTGTCTTATCGAGTCAGTGTGCTAGGCAGGATTTTAGGTGATGCAAGGAAATCCGAGAACGCTGCGACTCAAATGAAAACGAACTTCACAGCCGACGCTTCAGCTGCCACAACTGATGAAGATGTTCTTGTTCGTTCTGCTCGACGATTGACAATGGGAATTTATGATCTATGATAAGCTGAATATGACGTAGCTATCTACAACTTTTGATCAATATATTTTGACTAAGAAGTGTCGAGGAGACCTGGGTGCCGCACGGTGATTTCAATTAACGAGTTATGGCAAAAGAAAACTTCCCCTTCGCTCCTGAATCGCTTCGCCTTAATCGCTAGACTGGAGTGATGTGACTTTATTTTCGTTTCCCAAGATGGAAGATTCACATCAAATACACCATTCTGGGACACTGGAGAACATGAAACGCCATATTTATGAAGTTGGTGCGAAAGTAATGCTCGATTAAAAGAAAACTATTACGCAAAACATGTGTTTTTAGTTGGCGTACAACAGTGGAATGGGCTACATCAAGGTGGTCTGTAAGTTCCTTAAGGTAATGATAGGGTTCTCTCAATAACGCGGCATCATGTTTTCTTATATTGATGACTTTTCTTTCAAAGGTAAATCAGTCACCACTTCAGAAGCGAGAAAACCATCTCCTGTAACTTCTTCCATTCAGTACATACATCTACCTCATAAGTGTTCTGAATAGATTATGCTGCCGCATCAACACCGTGAAATTCGTCGATCGTGACCGTTAGGTGGTACAAATATGGGATAAAGTTTTTGTAAGTTATGGGCAAACGGTAGATAATCTCGAAGAAAATTATGCAAATAAACACAGAGTTACTTTATACATACAAGAAGAGGTTAAGAAATTAATGAACTTGGTCTGAGAAATTTGTACTGGAAATCAGACATTACTGTTGCACAAACCGGATACCTATATATTAACTTTGTTCCAGTGCGGCTTCCAAAGGAAATCATTGTACTCTGCAGGCGACAATGTGCTACTGTAATTTCACTCGTTAACTTCATTGCTTTATTTCACGCACACCTGCTGATGATGAGACATAAATAATATTGACGTCATAAATAATATTGACGTCCGTGCGTCGCAATGAATAGAAAATCATTAGGGCTAAGTCACACAACCGAATCGGCTGTTGAAATATCTAATTCTGCACACCTTACTTCAACTTTTATTTAAAATAAGATGATACGATATCGCTCCTGTCATTACCTCTTAATTTCCCCCAACTGTAAGAACTACGTTACCTAAAATTTTAGAAGTTGTTATCAGCGAGAAATATCTTCTACCAAACGAAGCTTGCGCCTCTTCATTGTACATAGTGCAGTAATTTTATATTTGCTTCATAGCGTTTCCAGAGTCGCTGCTCCCTCAGGAGTTATAGGATGGGCCATTAGGTCACAGAGTGAAAGGTTAGGTAGGTTCACCTATCCATGGGAGAGCAGCGCTCCCGGTGGGGTCCCCTACATTACCGTAGCCTTTAGGCATTCGGGACGTCTTTCCATCGCGCTCACTTTGTTTCCTCCCACTTCTATACTTCTTCATATTGTGCTCTGGCTTTCCTCTTTTTCCGGACTTGCTTTTTCTCATGGGCATCTACCGGTGTAGGAGCACGTCTTCAGTATATTGCTGAGGTACGGTTTTGTGTTTGTGATCTCATTGAAAATTAAGAGTTTGTTGAAACTTTATGATTGATAATTGCTAATAGTGCAGGAAAACTGGAGTGGCCAAAGAGACTTTTTGTATTATTTTTTGAGCAGGACACACACAATGTGCTTTCCTAAGTTGCGGACTCAGCATCTTAAATGAGAACGGCTGGAGAAAACTTTCCGCGATTTGTGCTCTCGCCGGTAGTGGTATTCGATCTGTATTCCAGGATCATGCATTATTGAATGTATTAAAATTAATGTTCTGTTAGTTTCTATACTCATTTCGAATGAGCTAGCTGGATTTCAGCTCAGTCACCTCCAGTGGTATCTACAATATGATAAATATCGTTGTGTAATTATCTGTTTGCGTATTTATTTCTTTATCAGTCCGTCATCTCCCACGCTTTAAGAAAACAGATAGGCGGAAATCAGGCCAGGTTGCAGACGATAGCAAAAGTATATATAGGGCGGCCATATAAGTAAATGCACCTTTTGCATTATCGAAGTTGAGATCAAAGCCCTGAACATATCTGAAACTTTCCTTGGTAGCTTAATTCTTAGTTTCTTCCCACAGCGAATTTCGTTGTATCAATTATTCTTCCAAATTTTTTTCCAATCGTCGATCAAACAGCTTTTCACTATGTAAAAACCATTGGACATATATGATAATTATACTGGCGTATCCATGGTACCAAATCGAAACATTGATTTGAGAGTCGCTGAACTGCCTGCGAAGGGCAATTAATTTTCTCCGCGTCAGAGAACGAAAATAAGAGTTCCGTTGCTCAGCAATTGTGAAGCTATGAACGCTCATCTCGATGTTCTTTTGTATCAGCAATTTTATTTACGAAAGTATGATCAACTAGAACGCCTCGTGGCGTGAGACCATCACTTGCGGTGGAGGCAAATTCCACGCCATTATTTTTTATGGCAAAGTTACTCTAGAGTTTTACCATTTTTCACATCTCAGTCAACCCACCTGACTGCCTAAGAAAATTATTATTAATATAACTCTACTCCTTCTGCCTCCTTTTTGGGTGGACAGACAACAATATTCATCGCTGTCATTTTTAATGGCCAGCTAATTCTATTTTTTTGGCGTAGGTCACATCTACATCAACCCGTCAGACTCCCGGCAAAAAAAAAAAAACTTATGAACATTGCTCAACTCCTTCTACCACTTTTTGCGGGGACAGACAAAAATATATATATAATTACAAATATGCATACTTAAATCTCAAACGAAAACATTATCACCTCTCTCACTTCGTTTGTGGGTGATAATGAAGAACGGTCATCACAAATTCTTCGCTGTCATTTATGACAGTTCGGACACTCTTACTAGATAGGTATAACAAACGCCGCGAGGCATATGATAGAAAAATTCGTCCATCTTCCTTATCAAAATATTATGGGAAACTGCGAATCCTGGGGAATTGGTTTACTAATTTTAACTGGAGTTAGTCTCTACAACGACTTTTTTCTGGACTCCTTTCAAAGTTAGATTCGCTTCCTGTTCCGAGGAAGATTCACTCCCTGCTCCAAGTCACTGTCATTTCTTCTTGCGAATCAGATGCACTTCCAGTTCCTTAGCGATCTCCCTTCCTGTTTTGTGCTTGAACCCATTTCACGCTCTTCATCCAAGCTTTTTTCAACTGTGAAGCGATCCACAGCGTCAGGCTAGGATAGAGGCAGGGGCGATAGATCCGTGCGCCAGTCTCCTCTGTTCTGAAGAACGCTTCATTTCAGAGTGATGTTTGTATGCTCGTATTGTTATTAGCTTGCTTTAGAGAAATGAAGCCATTGATCTTATTCAAAAGAAGTCTTGCAAATTATCGTGACTTGTTTTCGCAGCTTATTTTCGATTAGAGAAAGTCTTCCCCGAGTCTCTATGGCTGTAAACAATTAGCCGCCGCCTGATTAGCGAAGAAAAACATCATAGGAGGATGTCAACAATACTACAACGGGAAGCGTCGTGTAATGTGTATGTTGCAATCATAAAACAGGATCCTAGTCATCAGACATTAACTAGAAGAGAAAATTTCTGAAGGTAGTACTCGCAATATCTATCTTGTATACTTATACATTCTGATAAACTTGTTTGCTTGGATGTGACCGTGCACACAATCTTCGCTATTATAACATCGGGAATAAACTGAGAGCAGCTCAGAGACTTTTCAAATAATATTGTATCAACTCAACTTACTATTTCAACTAGTGGCCCCAGCCGTCATTATTAATGACGGCAGATAATTACCTAGTACTTCAAGAAACCCCCCCTCCGTTGTCTCTTGTGATTTTTACTTTTCAGAAGGCTTCTTGAATGAAAGTTCAGCATTCTGCCGGAAAAATTGGATGTATGGATGCATATAACGCTATATATATATATATTATGTGGCGCAGTCTAGTGGCAATTGTGGGAGCATCTTTGAACAAGTCCAAACACAGTCACCCATGCGATCTCAGGTCCCTCAGTTGGAGTTCCCGATTGCGCCCCTCGTATCCTAGATACCATCTTCCGCGCTCGAATTTCTTCCTATCTTATTCCCATATATAGAGCGTCACAGGAAAAATATAAATATATATATATTAATAAATAAAAACACGACGTGAATTATTATATAGTACTGATTCATCATTAATATATGGTCACTGCATCTTGGATACAGGTCGGTAGTTAATATATTATTTTATCTCAGAAAACTATTAGTTTCTCTGTATTTTGGTCCTTGAAAATTTTGTCACAACCTACTTCAAGTCTATGAAACGAGCAGAAGAAAATGAAAAACTTAGGAGATCTAATGAGTAATCCAACAAGTCACGGGCAGTCTAGTAACTTAATAATGCTGTCGATGATTTGTTCATTACTTATTGTTGGGTATTCCAGGAGCTTTCATGATATACCTCAATACTAAGCGTTCCACCCACGATCCATCAGATCTTCGAATACTGGAGTCTCTGTATATTTAGGTAGAGAAGCCTTCCCATATTGGTAGAATAGTTGCAACTCTCTTTCTATTGCAATAAACTAATTTCTATATTTCTTCCTTTTATATTTTTCTTTTGACTGTGTTTATTTTCTTTTCAATTCTTCTAATAGCTTCTACTTATATTGAATAAACTCGCTACAATCTATACCAGATTGTGGTCGACATGGGATCCATTCAAAATATGTGTATTTGTGCTAGCTACATTTATTTATCTTTATTTTGCTGGCATTCTTGAGTAATCAGCGATAGTGACAGTAATACATTTTTTTTGCTCTTTATGAGAGGTACGTGCATCATCCTTCTTCAATACCTTGATTGTTGTACACGTTCCTTGAAAATTTAGTTAGCTGGTGAACTGCTCGGTCATCCAGCTATCGGTGTTCCATGCAACACACTGTTTGTTTCTGCACCACCACCGCATAGATAGCCTGTGCGGTTTGTATTGTAAGACACAAGGGGATCAGGTAATTTACAGATACATTTGGAATTAATGGATATAGTTAAATATATGTTTGATAGTCTATGATGCTCTTCAGGTAATGGTTCTTTTATTACTGTAAAATTTATGATGGATACTTTGATATGAATGTCCGGGGCTTTGTCTCGCCTGCGTGTACTAGTTAGGCCTAGTAGATTTTCTGCTAGAGACATGGCGCTTATCATTAAATTTTGATTAGAACATCATCTATCCTGACCAGAGTTGTTCACTAAAATTATTGCTGACAATTTCGGTGTGCTACAGCGACAGATATACGAAAAGATTATTCAATTTTTTTTTTCGTTCATCGCTCATTTTGAAGTATAGAAACAGGATTGTTGCAATATTAATCGAATGTAAAAATAAACGTAGAAACAGCGGGGAAATTGTCTGGAGCAATAACAATCGTTACGAAAGCGCATGCGTGCTATCAAGTTGCATTTATCGTATGCAATTCACCACTTTAAGCTGTAAGTGGTCTTTATCTGTACTATTTTATGGCATAAATTTTGTTTGTAACGGACGGACTCTGGTGCCTGGGCGGCACAACGGACGGAACTCTGGTGCCTGGGCGGACGGAACTCTGGTGCCTGTGCGGCACAAGCCTCCCATACCAGGCACCGCCGGTAAAAATTCAGTGGGCAGTGTGGTGCGCGTTTAAGTGGCGAAGGTCGCGCTTGGCTGACTTAAATGTCTTAACACGTTAAGCGCCATGTGTACCACCGGTGGTACATGGCAAACTTTCAATAATTAGCGCCATATGTACCACAGGTAGTACGGATGAAAACTTCATTTATTTGTTAGTAACATAGCTCAAAAAAGTGATGAGCAAATCTTCATGAAATTTCTAGGAATTGTTACTATGGCCTGGGTTTTAAACACAAATGATCAAAGTTTGGTGATCATCGGTTTTACCGTTTGTGTGGTTGCTGTCAGAGAACTGGACTGTATTTTGGGCTGGAAATTCTTGGCGTTACAGGGAAGTTCCAACAATTTTCTCTGGCGGTTAAAGTATCTTTCCCCCACTGCTGAAATTTGCCTGTCGGTTTCCAAATATTGTCAACTAGGTGCTGCCGAAAAAAATATGGCGGCCTTTTAGGAAAATGTTTTCGTTTACCACTGTTGGGGTCTAGTAATGCTAGTGTCCCTGTTGATGGCACACCCAATCACTGGGGACGCCAAACAAGCTACATCCGAGTACAGTGGAATCCGTAAGCACGACTTCTTTCGATCTGCCTATGTTATCCGATGTCGTCTGGCCCAGAGTGAAACGTATGCGTGTTTTTTATAACTATGGCACCACAGAAAATCATTTCACGGAAGCACTGAATAGATGAAGAATCTTAATTGATGACTTTGCCAAATTGGGCTCACACTATAGTTTTTCGTTTCCCGTACGCTGCGCCATTAAAATCAGTTATCATACTGTGTTGTCATGACCAGAGCTGTGTTACCTGTAAAATTACAAAAGATGTCATCTGTGAAGTCAACTGACTGAGCAATTGACACGAGTAATAATTCAGATATTGTTCAGAACTGGCAGCAGAGAGGCACTCGAAGCTCTGTGCTGTTCTGTTGTTTACAATGAATGAGGCAAACAATCAGACGCTCTCTGCAGTTGAAATATCGCTTTGATCAGAGACTGAAGTCAATTATTTTTAACTGCTTTATTTTCGAGGAATTAATGCTACGTATTTGTGTAGATTCGTGCAGGCTTAGGCAATAGCAAGTCCAGCTCTACTCACACCACACAATTCATTTGAGCTACAATAAAAATTTATTGAAAGTTAACAGATTTCCGTAATGGATGCAGTCGCCGGCATTGGCTGCAGGCGAAGTGAACTGTCATCTGTAGAATTGAAATGAAACGATGCGCCATGTTGGATGATTGCGCTGGGCGGTTCAGATCTTCTCAAAAAGATAAAAACTAATTACGACGGGTANCAAGTTAACAGATTCCGGTAATGGATGCAGTCGCCGGCATTGGCTGCAGGCGAAGTGAACTGTCATCTGTAGAATTGAAATGAAACGATGCGCCATGTTGGATGATTGCGCTGGGCGGTTCAGATCTTCTCAAAAAGATAAAAACAAATTACGACGGGTAGGTATGAACCAAAAAGATGCTATTGTTATATAGTTAGTTATAGTCCGAAATTCAAGTCTCAGTTTCCGTACAATGACGATATCACGTAGAAAAGAACAAGGGACATATAGGATGTCGATCGATACGGGGAACCCATGCACGAAGGTGTTCCCACACAGGACCAAAGAGCACGGAAGCAGCAATTCGGGAAAGAAAAGGCACAGGAGGAAGTAAGATACATAGGAGTAGGATATCAGTAGGAAGCACAGTAGACAGGAAAAACAGACGTCCCGAAGGCCTAGCTAATGGCTAAGGAAATCTATATAACTCCATGGGAGTGCTGCTCACCATAACATACGATGGATGAATCTAACTAACCTAACCTATGTATATGACCCAACCCTATTCCCCATCCTCTGCCTGCTATTGTTATGCCTATTGATTTGATCGCTGGCAGTAGACGGACCAACAACCTATTCCCAGAGAGCCGCCGGAACTTACGCTCCCGCCCTCTTTGAGCTATTGGCTGGTCGCTGAAATTATCTGTATTGTAGAATTGAGCTAAATAATGCATGTTGTACATGTAAAAAGCTGATTTTTGTACGTCTAGAGCGGAAAAATTTTGCTAGGCATACACATGTTTGCGCTTCGTTCTCGTCGAAGACGACTCATTGTTCACCATGCTCAGCAATACCCAAGCGAGCCCCTAAATTAACTGTGTTGCGGCTACTGCCATTAGTTGAAACAAACAGACTTGCTGATGAAAAGTGCACATCTTCGATACAGCTAAGTAGGAATAGTAATGCAACCTTGCAATTTTATTTCCATAGAAGTTCTGTTGTAGATAATGAAAATGCTGCTCGGCTTNGCGGCTACTGTCATTAGTTGAAACAAACAGACTTGCTGATGAAAAGTGCACATCTTCGATACAGCTAAGTAGGAATAGTAATGCAACCTTGCAATTTTATTTCCATAGAAGTTCTGTTGTAGATAATGAAAATGCTGCTCGTCTTACAACAATATCTCCTATAAATTACTATCCGCTAGGGATGCCATAATTATTTTTGCTGTAGTGCTCTGTGGTATTTTGCTTCTCTCGTACATTTTGGCTTTTTCAGTATTATCTGGTGCTTCTAAATGGGGTTTAGGGCCACGCAAAATTGGACTCTAAAACTATTTTAATTACATAATTTATTTGTCTATAAATTTATTCTGCAGGGTAAACAGATACGGTTCAAAGAAAGTTTTTTTCTGTAATTTTGCGTTGTCAAATAGGTAATCGAAACTTAACAACGCATATGGGGCTGCTCTGGTACCTTACTAAGTTCTGCCCACATCAAAAATACCATTAAAGGTGAATAATTGCAAATGTTGGGCGTGCCGTTATCTTAACGCCGTACAGTGTACTCGCTGCACCGGCCACAGCCGTTCTCTGAACTTCTCCAATTTTTATGAAAAAACAGTGACCTTCGTTTTTGACAGGGATTGAAAGAAGAGTTCTTTATTCTTGTTTTTTCTAGCTTGCAGAACATCAGCAGGATGATTTTTTTTTTTTTCAATTTATGCGAAAGGGAACAATATTCACGGTACAGTAGGATCTTCAAGCACCATCGAACCGTGGCTCATGGTATAGAAAAGAGTTACCAACGTGATCACAAACATTATTAAAAATCCATCATCAGTGTTCTGATAATGACAAAATTCGGATTATAAAACGGTGGCTAAGAATAACAAGAATTAATCTCTCAGAGGTAACCGCTAAAAACATGAATTATCTATGAAACGATAGAGAGCTTCACAGCCGATGAGCACTCGTTCAGCTCCGGTCTACGTTTGAAAATATACGAGGATTCTAAAATGCGGAGGTTAGCAGTGGTCTGGGTTGCGTCTAAAATAGAAAAATTTCTACTGCTAAAAACATGATCACTATTTGTACAATGGTCACGGATGGAAGACTTGGTGGGTTTCGCTAAAAGTTGACCCGTTCGAAAAGAAGTATCTTTGTGTTGGGCGCACCTCACTAACTATTGGAGAGCGGTGCTCCCAATGTTTGAGCGCTCGCAGCAGTCACACTTATAATTATACACTGCTGTTCTAGTGCCGCACAATCGACACGTAACAGCGAACTACGTCTTTTGGTCGTAGCCAGTTGAATTTATGGGCAGCGAACGTCTTTTTTATAGAGTTGAGAATGTGGAAAAAGATGTCCTGGGGCCGCATGATCTACACGCTGCATCAGACCGTGGCTATTCTTCGCAACTAGCAGAATATGGGCGAAAAACTCGTTTACTCGGCCATCGCCTGACGACCCACCGCACCGCAGAGGCTGAACGAAATCGATTGTCGATGCAGCAGTTCTTGTTCCACAGATCCCACACGGAACGCTGTGTTTTTATCCCTGCTACTTCCAATAAGGTGCGTGATGCTGCGATGATTGACGACGGGGAATTTAAGGACAAAACACACCAAATGTGCGGGTGCACATATCGGGATGTGAGCAATGAGCGGTAGCTTCCGGCCAATGACAACGGCTGAGAGTCTTTCGAAAAATAGTCTCATGTTCTGCATCAGTTTTAATCAGCGTATATCTGAGTGAGCAAAGAGGTACCTTTACGTTACTTTAGCCTGAGCTAGACCTTCTGGACCGATTTCTTACATGCGCAGTTTGTTTCTTTCCAGTTTCATTAGTTCTAGGTAATGCTTTACTCAGTTCTTCCTGTCATCTACAACTTGCTGTTTCTTTATACGGACGTTGCTCCTGTGTAGAGCTGTGGAGAACAACCTCGTGCATGGGTCCACGTTTCGCTTCTATATTTTTATACATACTGTACTTGAATGCCTGTCGTCTCAGAAACAGATAGAAGGAATTGAACTATCATCACGATCTATTGCAGGTAGTCTGGTGGATTGGCGTAGATGTAAAAAAACGCCAAATTGCCTAATTCAACATATTCTTCTCCTCTTCCAACCCCCCCCCCCCCTTCCCCTCTGTCTCATCGGGAGTACTGGTCTCACGCCACGAGGCGTTCTAGTTCTCTCTCGGATTAGTTTTTTTGGAGAACTACCGGTCTGTGCGATGTTTTATTAACGTTTCCTTCCTTTCTAAGTCTGGCTATGATTATTATTATTATTATTAAATCACACCAGGCTGGCGACGTAGGAACGGAGAAACTCCATGAGGTTAACAAACCCCCACGCAACCAACCCAGCGGGTGGAGAAAACAAAAGAATGAA
>LQNS02278094.1:58614609-58652085 GCA_001587735.2 Parhyale hawaiensis | reverse complement strand
GCCTTTAGAGTGGCATTTCCTCCAACTCAGGGGCTACCCAGAGCCCCGAACCCAAAGCCAGCTCATACAAACAAAGTGGCGTCCGGTGGCCGGACAATGGGGGCGGCCTGATAACGCAGACCACGCGATGCTACGAGATCATCCCATAGCATTAGATTGTTAGGGTACATTACGAAGAGTAAATGTTCAAATTTTCGTGGTGATTCGACTATTCGCTTGTTTGTCTCGGTGTTTGTTTTTTTATGCTTGTTAGCAAAATAACTCGAAAGTTATCAACAGATCGTTATGAAATTTACAGAAATTGTTAGTAATGTTGATATACATAACTGATTAAATTTTGGCGATGTTCGGTTGGTCTGTCTGTATGTTTGTCTGATGCTTGTTAGAATGTTTGTTGGTAGCATAACTCGAAAAGTTATGAACGGATCTTCAACAAATTTAAATAAGCTGTTATTGCCGTCATAAGGAATAAATGATTTGATTTGGTGTTGACGCAAAGGAAATCATAGTTTCAGAACTAATTTGAAGTTTTCGTAGCCTTTACCTTGGTTGGCGGAGGTATTCGCTCTCGGAGTGCTCTAGCTGAGACTGCATTGGTGGTTTCTTCAGTGACACGATTCTGTTTATTACCTCCGTCAAGAAGGTAATGTTTTTGACACGTTTGTCTCTAATTCTGATTCTCTGTCTGTAACGCAACTCAGAAATGTTGACGGATCTTCGAAATTGACAGAATCTGCCAGGAGTGCACAAGGATCACCTGACTTAATTTTGGTGATGTAGTGTGAGTCCGTTTGTATGTTTGGCTGTCTGTGTGTCCTTCTGTCTGGTAGTGCGCGCTGTATGGCGAAACCTGTACTTTCCTATCGCAGTTCTAGTTGGAATATTTTTCAGCCTGTGCAACGAAGTAACGTGCACCCAATCTTTGAACATGTAGCTGAAGGTTGTACAGGAATTAGGCTTTTAAAGCAGTTTGTCGATGAATTATGATTCAGATTTCGATACAGAAATGCAGAGATTTTGTTCAACCAGAAGGTCCCAAATCGAATCACCGTACGTGTTGTGCAGCGAGAAATGATTATCGGTGTTCCTTTGCGAATTATCAGAAGACAAATCCTATGGATCCTCTCACTTCAGACTTCAATCATTGTCATACAATGCGGTATTTACCGACAAATCCTCCGTCAATTACACTGTTCTATGAAGGAAATCCAATCAATTCTTTTTCTCTTCATCAATCGTCGTATAATCTTGCAAATCATCAGCCAACAAACGCGTTTCTTTTTTGTATTCTTAACCGTCTGGCCGCGACCTGTGGCTAAAGATTCGGAAACTGACAGCGAATAAGAAATGGACAAAGTTCAGTGCGGCAGCGCTGCGGCGTTGGCTTTAGCGGGGAAACTTGGGGCGTGTGTTGCGATGCTGCAGGCTATTGGCGGGGATGGCTTTCCTGCCTGCATGGCCATTGAGCTCCCATCAATTTGAATGATATCAGCGGACCGGTGCACGCGAACACTGCGCAGGAAACAAGGTTCTCTCTCTTTGCTAGCCCACCACGGACTGCCAGAGCAAATGTGTGCACATAAAAGGTGAGGAAAGATGCAGGGCTACAAGATGAAATATGGCGCGAAATCGATATTGAGGTTCCAAGCACTTGAAAATCTTCTACTACTATAACTCTGCTACACCGTGTTACTTACTGCTTTCTGTACGGTCTACCGCAGTATCCGAAGTAAATGCGCACATCAGTTTTTGACCATGAAAACTCGCATGGCTCTCGCATTTTTCAGTAGTACTTTAGAAGCTGTCCTATGTAAAATCCTAACTATAGGGAAAAAAACAATGCGTGTAAACTGTTGGCTGAAGCAGAAATGAGCTGGTAGCTTAGTATAGTATCACAACATCACTGCTTTGATTTGTTGCTGTAGAAGAGCGGTGTATATATTGTGCGCTTCGGTGGCTTGCGCTTGTGAGAGGATTATGCAAATGCGCATTGAAGTGGAGCGATATGATTTAGATAAGACTGTGTCAACTCCCTCGTTTGTAATGCTCAGCTCTTACTGACATGTGTCTGTGAACCCTGCAAACGGAGACCTGAGCTGTATTGCACCTCACCCTGCAGAAATTTGCATATTTATTGTTTTCAAATTTCAGTAGAGTTGCTGGAAACTTGTGAAATTTCATAAAATGGCGTTTTTCATGTTTTGTGTAAAAATTTGAGTGAAAATACCATGCATAAGTGAAAAAGCCATAGATATTTTGGATAAATGGCCCCTGCGCTATAGTGCACCGCACCCTTTATTCGTACGGCCGGCAGCTCCGTACGTTTCAACTTTTGTTTTTACTGTGTATTTGCATGTAACTTCATCCCAGGGTTGTAATTACTGATATACAACGAAGCTTTATCCACATTATTTTTAATAAATATGACCGCCTTAGCGAAATGAGGCTACATCAGTGCAGTCGCAGTCCATTATATACTGTATCATTGTATGAATATTGTTGTGTATACTCGTAGTTCATTGATTGTTTTGCGTACGTAGACAGTACAGTCCCTGGTATACAGCAGGCACGCCACAGTTCCCGAACACAAGCACACTGCCTGCACTGATGAGCAAACTGCCACGGTTATTGTGCAAAATGTATATCGCTGTATGCTTACTACCGTTCTCTTAGAAATGTTCATATTATGGTGTCTTATTATAATTTACAATTGAATTGATGATTCTAATTATATCTCAACTCATGCATGAATAACTGAAGAGTATGCCTGTTGATTTTTGATTCGAAATACCTATAAATAAAGAATTTATTAGCAATTCATTAGGCTGCGGTACATTGCACTTCACCTCTCCCGTTATAGCTGCTCGGTAGGGGTCTCCCTTTGTAGGGCTAAAGAATTAGAGTACCTATTTTGTGCAGCTGATAAGTCTGAAGTTGAGCAGCTCATAAAATTTGTAGTTGTTCAATAGTAGAAATGGGGTATATGCTGTAATGCAGAGCATATATCGAAGGCTTAGAACCAGAAGTGGCTATGTCCATATTTGGCGAAATCATGTTCCACTCACTAAGTGGGTGCCCGTGAGGTTTATTTTTCGTGTCATGGGTGTTCATGCCATATCTCTCCAAGCCATATCTCTTAATGAAGAGATACAGATGGTATAGGCACTTGTGACACCGAAGCTATACCTCACGGGCACCCACTTTGTGAGTGGAACCCGATTTCGCCAAAAATGGACATAGCCACTGTTGGTTCTAAGCCCTCGATATGAAGTTGATGAAATAAAACCGAGAATAACAGAATTATATCTTTCATTCAGATTGCGGAATATAACAGAATTTTAAGAGAGAGGTGAAAGCTCAGTTGATCGAAGAAAAGATATAAAGTATGTGATTCTGAAACGTGTAAATTATGGTGGGCATGACATAAGCATTGATCGTCTTTGTGTTAAGCTTTGTCTCAAAATGAACTACCTCTCCTTGATTGTAGGCTACGTATCGCTCCCGTGGGTGCCACTGAAGCTGCACGTTCACGCAACTTCTACGAAGCGAACATGAATGTCACCGCTCACGAATGTTGTGTAGCCACTATATTTATACACTGATTTGATGGAGTTGCTTTGTTTGTTGGCGCTGCACCCAACTGGTGCAATACAAAGAGCATTCGCAAAGAGTGTTATAAACTACACTAGGACCGACGTACATCTGGATCACTCAACCTGGGACCCACCTCAGTGGGCTTGCTGCCGCGTATAATGCAAAATATTAAACTCTTTAATTGCCCTCGAATGCTCGTTTTGCCTAGGCCAGGATGGTAACTACAGCAGCGACACTTCCACCCCTTCACTGGGCAGCGGCCATGCCGCTATTGAGTCACTCTCAAGGTCACTGCTAGGGCTGCCAATGGGAGTTTCAAGAAAACCTAAGCTCTTAAAGGGAAACAACATGCTTTGGCAGCCTTGGGTGTCGCAGGGCAGATCCATAGACACGCTGAAAACTCTACATCCCAGCGCATACCCCGCGGGTTGTAAAAATAAATTTTGTAGCTATAAATAAGCCTTCCCCAAACCGAACGTGGGTATGTAATGCGTTTTAGTAGAGAGGCTCCCAACCAACCGAGACGTACTGCAGATCTGTCGGCTATTGCAGTAGGGCCATTTTTATCAGTTTTTTTTTTTGACAGAAAATGCACTGCCAGACCCTGTCAGGAGGAACAGATAATTAACTTTTGGTGAAGATCCTTCCATCGGTTTGTTAGTCTGCCTCATTTTCCTTAATGCCATAACTCAAAAAGTGATGAACGGATTTTTGTGAAATTTACATACATCATTAGGTGTATTACGAAGAACGAATGACCAAATTTTGGTGATGATCTGTTTCTTCGTTCGTTTGTGGATGTCTTTAGTTTTATACCAGTTAGCACAATAACTCAAAAAGTTATCTACGGATCTTTATGAAATTTGCAGGAGTGTTCAGTAATGTGAAAATACATAAACGATTACATTTTGGTGATGATCGATTTATCTGTTTCACTAATGTTTGTCAGAAATGTTTGTTAGCAGCATAACGCAAAAAAATTAAAAACGGTCTTCAAGAAAATTACTGGAATTGTTAATACTGCCCAAGGCAAAATAATTAGATTTTGATGCTGATGCAGAGAAAATCGGGGTTTCAGAATCAATTCGAATTTTTCGTTGCCGTTGTCTTGCTTGGCGGAGGCATGCGCTCTCAGAGTGCTCTAGTTCTTAATATTATTTAATACATCACCTCGGCACTAATGTCAAATGCATTATAGTCGTGGAGAAGCATTACTGAACGGAAAAATATTGCTATACTGTACTATGTTTCAAGTATAATTTTTTTTACATTTCAGAAAATAGGTAGGGTAAAAAGCATGTATATATGAATACCTAAAAATCCATTCAACATTCAGCTCTTGGCCTCCATTTGCTATTGGTGCCCATGTTGAATTCGTGAAGCCATGCGGTCGCTCATATATCGCGGAGCCCTATCTTATATCTTATAGATCTTATCCTATAGATTTGGTGTCGGGTTCAAGTCTCCTTATTCGCCCTGCAATGTTAAAGTGCAGTACTATGTTGCGCTATCTTTGAATCATTGGCCGGTTACCTTGGCAGCTTAATTGTTGAGAATATCCGTCAAGAGCAGACCGTCGTGTATGTCAGAACTCCAGTTTTTCAAGTGATTTCTAAAATTTTTGGATACCTGGAACCTTACAGACCACACGATGCTGTTGACTATTCACTCGTCGCAAATGAGGCTCGCGACAAATTGAAAAATCCTCCATAATATTTGTTCCATTCAACGTACCAACTTTTAACAAAAAAATAAGCTGCTTTTGGAGACGCAAGGAATAATATCTATTGGAAACAAACACGCATGCATGAGCACTGGCCAAATTTACTTTAGCCAATTTCAGATCATTTTGCTGTCCCGATTTTCAATTATCGTCGCCCACAGTTGTTATATAGCTACAAATTTACGTTTCTTGCTAATAAACACATTTTTTGCATCACCGAAAACCCTTTACTTTCTCTCTGAAGTCGTTCTGTTGCCTGGAAAATATTTTATCGAAGTTTCATCTATTTACAATGAGCCTCATTTGCAAATCTCAGTGGACAGTGAAGGTATGTATCGTGTGGTCCATATGCTGGAACTATTGTTCTTCATTTCAATCCTTTCCAATAATCCCATTCCTCTCAATGTAAAACAACTCCATATCATTGTTTCTACTACAGTGTTTCAACACTAGATAATGCATGTCTTTCTGATTAGAGGTAGTTATTACCCGCAAACGAAGTGAGAGAGGTGATAATGTTTTCGTTGAAGAGTTAAGTACATATACTGTATATAGCTAAGCATATATGTATGTATGTATAAATATATATCTATCACAGTTTCTCGTCCCGTCAACACCTGGTATTATCCAGACAGGGGGCTCTCCGTCCGCCCTTATGTTTAAATAGAATAAATACAAAGAATCGAGTCAGGATTCGATCCGGGGACCTAGAGATTANAGTCCACTTCTGGGCTTCCGTGCAGGCCAACATTTTGCCCTTGAAAAAATGGCTAATGGACAGTAGCCCATTTCTCCGGTCACACCACCCGATTTCACGCATTTTGCAAGTAGCCCACTCTCCCTTTCTGCCCTTCATTTGTTCCATTCAACGCACCAACTTTAAACAAAAAAATAAGCGGTTTTTGGAGACGCAAGGAATGCATTTATTGGAAAGAAACACGCATGCGTGAGCACTGGCCAACGGTAAATTGCAATATTTACTTTAGCCAATTTTAGATCATTTTGCTGTCCCGAGTTTCAATTATCGTCGCCCACAGTTGTTATATAGCTACGAATTGCGTTTCTTGCTAATAAACACATTTTTTTTGCATCACCAAAAACCCTTTACTTTCTGTTTGAAGTCGTTCTGTTGCCTGGAAAATATTTTATCGAAGTGTCATCTATGTATTTACAATGAGCCTCATTTGCAAATTTCAGTTGACAGTGAAGGTATGTATCGTGTGGTCCATATGCTGGAACTATTGTTCTTCATTTCAATCCTTTCCAATAATCTCATTCCTCTCAATGTAAAACTGCTCCATATCATTGTTTCTACTGCAGTATTTCAACACTAGATAATGCATTTTTTTCTGATTAGAGGTAGTTATTACCCGCAAACGAAGTGAGAGAGGTGATAATGTTTTCGTTGAAGAGTTAAGTACATATACTGTATATAGCTAAGCATATATGTACATGTATATATATATATATATTTGTCTGTCCACCCACAAAATTGTAGAAGGAGTTGAGCAATGTTTAATTTTTTTTCGGCAGGGTGTCTTGTGGGTTGCCCTTGATGTGACATATAAAGGTAAAATCAACTTTGATCGTACTCTCAACTGGGAAACCCACACGTACTGGTCTGTGCTGCGAATATGGTCCCACTGAACCCAGAGAAGTAAGTGCGGCTGCAGTCGACCACGGGTCACCAAGAACTATAGCGCCAATTTGACGTAAGGTTCGAATGACCCGCGACCAACCAACTCCCCCCCCCCTTCATCTCTGAGAAAGGCAAGTTCCGCCACGGTGCTCTGCACGCACAACTGCCGAGTCATGACACCTAGATCAGCAAAGATCTCGCGTGCCTGGGTTGGCCTCGAACCAGTGACACTAGGAGTCAGAGCTGCAAACGTAAACATGCTGCTACCGTGGCGGCGTGTCGAAAAACTAGGATTAGCTGGCCATCAAATATGACGGCGATGAAATTTGCTAACACCGCGGGTGATGGTCTAACGTCACGATGCGTTCTAGTTCCATTCAAGCTGCGTCTACACGATCCATCACTTCTTCAATCACAAACACAAACATCGACATGCAAAAACACAAACACTTCCCTTCTTGCCCAAACGGGATCAAACAGAAGCCACAAACACTTCAAGGTCATAATGGGGGGGGGGGAATTCAGCATTCCATAACTAATAATCGATATTCCACTCTCACTTTATCGTCGAGATATTTAGTTTAGTTGCAGAAGCTGACTGGCGGGTAAAATTTTATTTATAGTGGCGAAAGATACCTATAACTAAAAATTCACTGACTGGCTTCCCTTCACATGCGGAGGTGCAGACGATAGAACAATAATTTCTCATTTTTTGTTAATTAATTTCTTAACTTTCTATTGCAATTCGCACTGTACACATTCGTTTCTACCTTTAAAAGGTAAATCGTGCTCCGTCGTTGGTCTTCATAATAAAAAGCAGAAGAAACTGACGTAATTAGACAAAAATGCTACAGTTATTAGTAATTAGCAACATATAGTTTCCAAATGCTTCCCTCTGTCCAGAAGCTGGAATCGAACTTGAACAAAATTCGCTACGCGGGTTAATTTAAATAAAAAATTATGCTTCAATACTAAATAATAAAAGGAAGCCACATACATATATTAACACAGCGAAATATAATTTTGAAATTTGCGTTTGTAAACTATCGCGAGTCCGTGATGAAAATTTTTCAACAGGTTGGATTATCGTCAATCAGAAGATTCGAGGCCTCGCCGCGCGTGTTTGTCAATCACAATCGTTCGGCGAACACAAACTTCGACGAAAAGATGGATTGTGTTGACGCTGCTTTAGCTTCAAGAGTTGTTTTACATCGCTATGGTCACAAAACTCGAGATTATTCGGATCTTCAGATTTGCATCAGCAAGTCGTTTTCGTAAGTCAAATCATTTACACTAAACTGTGATCTTAATTTCAATTTTCTTAGTAACTGTTTCTTGCAAGAATATCGAAATTTGAGTTTTTGACGATAAAGGTCATTGCAGCAGAACTTCCTACGCTTCGTCATCTTACCTTACACTCTTCCTTCTAAGGCTTTTTGTTGGGCATAATCTCACTTTTCGACTATCTCTCTTAATTTTCGCAGTCACGCAGCCCGTGTTTCATTTGCTTTCAAGCAAATGTCGCAAGCTAGGCGCAACACTTGCGTTCAGTAGCCACCGGTAAACTATCAAACAGAGTCGCTGCTGGTTCAGCCTCTATAGTTTGTGTTTAGTTGAAATGGCACCCATTAATTATGAAAGCTACCAATTGTAGAATGATTAACAGTAAAGGCGGATCTAGAAGGCAAAGTCAAAGTGACCAATAACAAAACTGAAATGCGGATCTAATAAACAAAATGAAAGTGACCAATTTTAACATAACTGAAATACATGTCCAACAAAAAAAAAAACTGATAGGTGCGAAACGAAATTAAGTAGTTTAAATCGCTCTAAGAAAGGAGAAAGAGCGCTGGAAATTGCTGTAGAAAACAATTTACTTGGAGCCGCAGTACGTTTCATTGAGAAAAATTAAGACAAAATAAAAGTTTGTGCTATGTGTGTTTTAACAGAAATCGCAAAAAAATTCTTTCTCTTCACGCTATTCACTTAATTATGAGATAGAAACACTATTCACTGTTTACACTTGGTTACAAAACCAGAGATGCTAAGGTGTTCCGTTGGCTTTAAATATATTAGCACAAAATATATATATATATTTACTCGTACCTCTTAATTTTTGTTTCACTCGTTGAACCTATCTTGCACAAAGTAGGAAGTTCTAACGTATTCAAATTTTCTTCCTTTACAAAAGTGTGAGGCACTAGCACTATGATTGCTTTGCGACGTTTTTCCAGTGAGAAAAGGCCACTTTTTAACTATAAAGTCCTTGATATTGATAAATCGACCAATTATAACTGCTCATAAAACACTCCGGTCACCTCTTACGGTAAACTTCTGGAACGCACCCGATTTTAGAAATATTTGGGGGTCCCAAACAAACTATTTTCACTGCATTACGATGGAAGCTGCCATCAGGGCTGAAACAGTTAAACTAAAAATGAGATTGTGTCTATTGGCAATGTGAGTAGAAATTGTGCGATCTTTCAAATCCTTCGATAGATTTGCTGGTAAAGAAGCATTCTGCAACGACTCACGTTCTTCTGATGATGAAAATGAAATATCCCTTGGCCTCTTGATTTTACATTGCATCGGCATATATTACGTTTTGAGGATGTTCTATGATTTACGACTGACCCAGGGGTCATGAGATTACCGTGCATCTGCTATCCTCTTAATCAGCCAATAGAGATTTAGAATATTGTAGAGTACAGACGTAAAACGCTGTAAAAAATTTCTGAATGCCTTTTTTTTCACAAATTTCTTAAAATTTTACATAATATTGCAGGTTCGGCCAAATATTCTATCTTTCTTTCTCAGTCAAAATGTTTGTGTTAATAATATTTTTGCATGAGTCTTGTGGGTATGTCTTTTTGCAAAAAAAATAAAATAAAATAAAGGTATTGAACTAACTAGATCCTTAGTTCACTTCACACGCTGTATACTGTTGTCTAAGTTGATACTCTTATGCAGTTCAGTGGTTATTACAAGTAGCATTGCGTATGTCGACATATATGCAAGTCATGCTGTCACATGACGCAGTGCAAAATGAAGCTAGAAAATATTTCTTCAGAGTGCTGCTAAGTTGTCAACAACTTCCAACTCCAAGGCTGAGTTCAAGCAACTATTTTATGTAAACAATCCTGCCCGAGACTTTGTTGAACTCATTAGGATAATTTAGAAGCTTCGAAGGCCTGATTTTTCATTTTTCGGCAAAAGTTGGCGTCTTGTGAACTTGACAGCTAATTCTTCTCTGAGTTACTGCTGCCGCCTCTCTTTACTTCGCTCAGTCGACGCACTTATTATTTTCCCACTATGTATTGATCGAATAGCTGACAGCGGAACTTATTCCTCTGAAACTTCATCATATTGTTTAGCTGTGTTTACTTTGCACACTGTACGCAGCGCATGCCGTTATAACGAAGTTACAGGGTATGCCTCGAGTCTGTAGGCCTGGGTTAAAATTTTATTGAACTGTTCCCGGCTTACTTTCGCTAACACATTCCTTTTATATTATAATATGGCATTGATTTTTGGGAACAAGATGGATCCTCGATCCAGCGAAGCTACTACACTATTATACCATCTGAGTTTTTACGTGCTTTAATCTGCCGTATACTGTCTAGCTAAAGCAGCGTGCGTGTTGTCATACGCTCACTGCGTACAGTACTTAGTATAAATTATGAGGTATGCACACCGAGCTGAGATTGTGTTCTCACGCCTGCAAACAAGAGTAGCTTTCTCGTATGGAAAGTATTACTACTGAATAAAACGGCCCTGTATACTTAAAATGTGATGTATACTTGCATGAAAATTTTTAGTAAAAGTCTTGTTGGACTCTGCTTTGGAAAGAGTAACAGATAAAACCTAGCAGTTGGTTCTCCAGTGGGACTCAAGCAGGAAACAAAGAGAAGAGCGTAACGGGAGGACTCACGAGAAACTAGCTTGGAAAAGCAACGTCATCCATGACGTCAACATCAAAGAACGGTACGGCTGAGAAGCCTGGGAAAAAGCCAGAAAAATCGTCGTTAATTACAAATTTCACCCTTAATCACGTAAATAAATCTAGATAATATACACTAATTGAACAATAAACAATTATCAATAGAAAGTTGCAGTGGAGGCTGATGGAAACTTTCACAGCATCAGAGGCAAGATCTGGGCCGCTGATTTAGCTTCCTCTTTGAAGTGAAGCCTTATTTACACTTCATGTTCAGTTCACAGTGCTCATCCCAAAATAGCTTTAAACATATCACAGCATTTATTTCGTCTTAATTCGTTTAATCTCCCACTCTTGACTGGCCAGCAACATAAGCTGCACACATACACAAAACACGGCAAAATGGTTGTCAAGTGTACAAAGTTTGAGCAATGACTGTTCCTATGATTTTTCACGCGTCAAGAAGAAGACTGTTTATATTGTGGTTAGGAGTAAGAGCCCAACACACGAAGGCCTGAGTTTTGACCCTCAAATACTTCGATTCATCGATGTGACGTCATTTGACTATAGCTATGCGGTCACGACTACATTTTATTTTAGCCTCATTGAGTCCTCCCGTTACCCTCTTTGCTTCTTGGTCTCAAGCGATGACTCGAAGGAAGACACCGACAGTTGAACCTGTGCACACGTCGGGCGGCCTTCATGACGCCGTGGTGTCGTCGTCCGAACTCCACCGAAATGCAGTGGCGTTGGGAGCAGGGCTGCCACTGCTGGGTTTTTCCACCCAGATCTGGGTTTTTCGGGCTCGAGCTGGGTTGCTGGATTTTTATTTTGGAAATACGCATAATCTGGGTTTTTTCGTGATTTTACGTTTGAGAGCCGTAATACGCTTTAAAAATATTCTCAGAATACCTATAAGAACATCATTTAACGAAAAATATAAACTGAAATCACTCCCGGCTCACGTAACCGCGTTTGTTCCGAGCGAATGTACTAGTTTGCCACTCCGGAACGCGTTCGTTACGTCGTTCAAACGTAGTCTCAGGCAACAGAGAGTGGCAGCAGCCGCAGCATCACTCCCCGATGACGGCGTTATTAACAAGCTCAAAATTTTGGATCCTGCTATTGCTCTCGATGTTACCTAATTGCCTTGAATCGATCGCTCTTCTAGCTTTTTTCTCGCCAAAAAAATAGCAGAGCTAGATTTTCTCAATGATCAGCCGCAATGTTTTCGTTTGTCTGGAAATTCTTTGCCAATTACATATAGATCTATTCCAGAATACTGGAACATATTAGGTACAGTGACAGATGCATTAGATTACGCGAAGTTTCCGCTACTTTTGCAGTTATTAACTTGTTTGACTTGCATTCTTCTGCATGAGCTGTCAGCGCAGAAAGAATTCATATCCCTTGTATGAATTTTATTAAAAAAAACTCACTAAAAACAGAAACCACTAAAAACAGACAACTTGCAAAACAGCATATGTTAGTCAAAAACGTTGAAGACGGAACTGTAACGAAAAAGGAGATACACAGATAGCTTGAGCAAGCTGAGTGAATATAGCCTACATGGAAGAAGATAACTTGACTCTTCACGAAGTAATCGGCCTTGAAAATGAATAGTGTTGAAGAAAAACATAGAACGGATTTGCTCTTTTGTGCTGCACTGCAACGAAAAACAGAGAAAACCTTTATTAAGCTAATATTTTTAATGTTTCTGCCAGTCTGGTTTTGTTAGGTTCAATCTGGGTGTTTTTGAAGCTTCATTCTGGGTTTTTTGGTGAAATCTCGGTGGCAGCCCTGGTTGGGAGACCAGATATATAGATTAGATAGGTGGCAGTAGACAACCCAATAGGCCCATTCCCAAAAAGACACCGGAACTTACGCCCCGGCCCTCTATGAGCTGTTGCCATTATGTTAGTAGGATATAGAGGACTAGCAAAAAGAGAAAAAAAAGGGGAAGAGTCCCTGCCAAAGAAACGATCATGAATGCACGCAAGCACGATCAAGAGCCGCAGATATGAGCTTAAAGACGCCAATCTGTGTAGTTCCAGCGGGAGACAGAAGAAGACGGTGAGGCAGCTGGGCCACCTAACAGATTCCGGAATATTACACATGTACACAATACAATAATAAACCTTATTTATTACTCATGGAAGTTCTTATGCCCACAGCTTTCCGGCGTACATGCCCCCGAGCCCTTCTATGTATATGGTTTGAACTTTCGGTATTCGTAGCTTATTCGCAACGTCCATCTTGTCACGAGGGGGCCAACTGAGGGCGAAGTTATGTCACCCGGCAATGAAAACCTTAGGCTGAACAAACCTAAGTAACTAACTAACTACCAAATAACCTACACACCTTAACGAATCAGCAGCTATATTGCCAAAAACATTGTAGACCACTACCTTGTTGTCTGTGTTCTTGACAACGAAAGTCGAGTCGTCTTGCATGATACAGAATCTTCCCTGCAGCACCAGCGTCACGAGACACACTCGGGGGTTATTGGGGCACCAGAGTCACATGTCCTTCCTTAAGTCCGGACGTAACAACCGGCGTACAAGGACACTTTAAAGGCAGTGAGAGCGAGCGACCGCGAGGGCATTTATGCAAGTCTCGTTCGTCATTTCCATTATCTTCTCTGCACGACATAAGCGAGCAAGCACTTGGTTGTCACAGGTTGTGTATACACTGAGATGCATGTGTATCCAGCATGCGGGGCAGCTTACGGAGGCCTGTCCGCGCAAACGCTTCAAGTGTTTACGCGGGCAACGAACCTGTCATCGGAAATTGCCCCGATTAACCGGCTTATCGCGTTGTTGACATGCTACGCGCAGGCTCAAAACTTGTGTACCCTGGAAATTTATGCACTTGACTTCCGGAAGATTAGTTTGATCCGACAACTCGGCTCGTCTTGGAATGGTGAAATGCTTTCAGCCAAAGGAACTGGCCTCGTTCTTACAGGTCTCCACGGGCAGTCCATGGATCCTAAACGTCTCCTATGAGCATCGACGGACTGTTGATATATCATCCCTTGGAAATATTTTGGCACTGGCTCTGCATTCGCTTTGGAGCCAAAAATGAAACTTCTTTCGGCGGTCTATACTTAGACGTGCGTTGTCGTTGACTCAGAAGCTCTTCTGAAACCATCGTTGTCAATGAATGTGTGTAGAGCAACGTGTGTGACTGCCTCATGAAATTGTGCGATCGAGTGTAATTGTCTATGGTCTCTGAATAATCATTTTTACTCTATTTAGCCTATTACTCGCGAGCAAAGCGAGAGCGATGATATAGTGTTTATTTACGGGTCGGTTGTATGTCTATTTGTCTCTGTTTTTGTCTGTCCACGCAAAAAAAGGTATACCTTTGATGATACTTTGATGGTGCTTCGGACGAAGTCCAGGTGGCGTTATGCACGCCACCCATCTCGTGCGGAGGTGATGCTGCAGTCCGTGACCAGCGGGCAGAAGGAGTTGGACATCATCACAATCTTTTTTCAGGTGGGGTGACTGCGATGTAGTTAGCTGGCCATCAAAAATGACTGTGTTGAATTTGTAACACTTGACTAAGCACTGTTCATGGGTGATGGTCTTACGCCCCGAGGCGTTCTAGTTACTATAGCATTAAGGAAAAGTCTAGTTCCACATCTATTGATGGCCGTCTATAGACGCGTCCATGCTTCTTTCGGAACACGCTATAAGATTTTCATACCAAATAATCAACAGACAAAGAACGTAATTCGTAAATGTGCCTCTTTTGATTCTAACTCGCTAGCCGTCTAACTTAACGCAGCTCGCGGTCCATTTTCAAAAAAAAAAAAAAAAAGGGAAAGAAAAAAGAAAAACTGGACTCTCATAAAGTGATTCCTGTCATAGTACATCGAGTGGCGCAGCTTGTGTACTTTTTAGCTTAGGTTTTTTCAACACGAGAAATGTGTGAACATGTACGATTTTCATTTCAATAATTAATACAAATATTAAATTTGATCCTACAGCTTTGAAGTGCAGAGTTTAATATTAATAAAAATTTCTGCAAATGATTGATATTCAAATCCTACTTGACAATTTCGAAAATAATAATTAACCTTTGGTTGGAAAATTTACCTCATTTCCAAACATTGCTGCAATTTGTAGCAGTGCTTTGACTGCTGTATACATCAGGGAATTTTTGTCGCGCTGCCTGCCAAAAACATACGAAGAGGATATCAGTGGCTATTCCGTAGATAAAGCATAAATAACTAAAGGTTCATTGGCGCGGGTTGCTAACAACTATAACACTTAAATTATGCTGTTTTTCTGTGCTTCGTACTTTCAAATTTCTTTAGACAAAGTGCCTGTCTGTGTATCTCGATCATAACGAGCCTAAACTAGCCACTTTTGTACTGTTAAGGTCTTCTACGTTCAGAAAACTTAGCTGTAGGTAGGTATAAAAATTTAACTCTATGACTATGTCAGTTGTTAGGATGAAGAATTTCGAACTTGACTATGTATTCGGTGATTTGTAGTAGCATTAGTAATGAAATGAGTGAGGTGTCCTAGCTCTGCGAGTAATACGCTTGTCTAGTGCCGCACCCACAACGTCGTGATCATGCGCGTATGCCTACACTGTGTTGATCGCTGGAATCGATTTTTATGTCTAAATAAATTATACATGTTCGTTCCAGATACATAAAATTCTAATATTTGCTAAGCCGTTCGCATATTAAATGTTACGAAAACTACAGAAAGTAGGAAAATTTACTCTTTGACCCCAGCAGTTATTGAAATTCACCTGAATGAGCCAATTTGTGATACTGAAGTATATATAGAACTTTCTTCTCTGCACATGCGTACATGGCGGCAAGGACCGTAATTAAAAGGGGAAAACATTCTATGTACGTGAATAGCATGGCACGCACGTTTACGGACATTCTTTAATAGAATGAGTACGTGCATAATTGTTAAATAAAGCAATTAAACTGGCTTATGTGGTGTGCTATCGACTACCAAGCTGTGTTGCAGAGAAATTTTATGAGTTGTTTCGAAAGACTCAGACTCTTTGCAACCATACTCTCTGCAGCTAGAGTATTGTTTAATTGCAATTGACTTTAGCTTGACTTTCCCAAAATGGCTACAGCCAGAGGTATCGAAAGAATAATGTCGCTTTGTTTTCAACAAGAAGCTTTCATACGAGAGAAAAGAAACCATATCGTTACTCCAAGTAGAGGATCAAGTCTCACTGGTGCAGATGCTTTCTTCTTCATCAAGAAGATAAATAATTTTTGCCCTCTTCTTCATATTTATACAGCAACACAACTTGTGAAGAACATCAACATCCACGATACAGCTTTGACCCCAAATATGGTGATATCACAACGTCATTGGTTCGAAAAGTAATGGATGAAGTAACATAAATAGACCTTGCGATTTAAAAGCCTAGGCTATGGCTAATATGGCAGCAAACTAAGGCCGAGTTCACACGCCATTCCTCTCAACGCATTCATTCATCTTGTCTGAATGTTTTGTGGCGTCGTTGTCAGCACAACTTTGTGTACAACACAAATAATCCTGTTTCAAAAATGTTAACTGTTAAATCAGTTTCCTCAGCAGATATCAGTAGGCAAGTTACGCAAATCTCTTCAAATTTCGAGTGATTTAAAACTCACAATACAGTGCAGTTTCTGTTATTTCTGGGCACAGTAACACATCCAGACTAGAGGGTGAGTGAACGCGTTGATATGAATGACGTGTGAACTCTGCCTGAGAAGCTGTGGACGCTGAGCTCCAATCTGTGCTTGAGAAAATAGCAAGACTAAATCAACTATAAAAAAAAAAAACATGTATATTGCAGCGATAATTTCAGTGCCCTCGAAAAGTGCGAGAAATCGAACTTAAGCTAGCAAAATCCCACAATGAGGAGAAGTGGCAACAAGAACTACCGCCACAAACCAACCAGAAGATGAAAGAAAGCAGTATATATGTATTGTTTTGTTTATGAATCGTTTTACTCGTCTGTGGAAAAAAGTAGGGCCATTATTGTGCGGAAGTGGCTCGATGATTGATGAAACTGGTCAAGAAATGATCAAAGTACTCAATCGTTGATATCAGAAAGTAGTAAGTGAAAAGACCCAGAACCCCAAAATTCTATTGCACGAACAAACGGAATTACTTAACAAAGTTGAACTCACGAAACACAGCATCGACTGGGCCATCAATGCACTTGGCGGAAACATGTGCGCCAGAATCAGGTGAAGTCTCCACGAGTCTTTCAAATGTGCAAACTGAGCATCTCTTCTCCGCCTTACCTTACGTTGCCTAAGTTATTGGATGACGCGAGAGACAGAGCACATAAAAACGCAACCATTATATGAAAAGCAGAAAACGGCTCATTTCAGGGGGCATAGGAAGGGCCATAGGGTTAAGTTAGTCTGGTTCGCCCATCCTATGTTATTGGGAGCCGTGACCCCCAGGGGCATTGTGAAGGTTGCCTTAGCATTAACTTGACCTCCAGGACGTCTGTCTTTCGTGCCCACATTGCTTGCTTCCCATTTTTTACTCCTGCTGTTCTTATTTTTCTCTATTGTTCTTCTTTTTTCACCGACTTGCTGTACCCATGAGCTTTGATCTTGTGTGGAAACACTCTCGTGCATGGGTTCTCCGTTTATCTTGGCGTACTATAATTTTATCCCTTCCTTTTCCTTTCTTTGAACAGCTGAGTGCTGTTGTAGTGAGGCCGAAACTATCTTTTATGTACCCGGTATAACATACCATGACAGCTGAAACTGGCAGAGCTCGGCATCTCCGATTATTGTACGATGGCAAAGTCGATGCTACGATGGCCATCGCCACCGCACTTACGATGGAGAATGCAATACTATCGCTCCATCACAATCGCAACGAAAAATCGCCAATTTTCATCGGCGATGACCTACGATGAAATAACAATCGGCAATGGCCATCGTAGGGCGTCACAATCGGCGATGGACCATCGCATTAACACATTTCAATAATACAAAGATCTCATCGAATAGAAGCAGCATCCCTTATGGTAAGGGCCTGTGTGCGATCCGGCCTGTGTGCGATTTTACACCAGTAATACTATCCCTACCTGATAAAAGGTGCGAAATGTAAAGTCCAGGTTATTAGGGTTAATTAAAGCCTACTATACAAAGTTTAATTATTATTTGCCGAGTAGCTAACATGCTCCAAGTCTAATGACCTTTCAAAACCTTAATGGTAAGTTACATTGTTGGATCTTGGAAGAGTTAAAATAAACGTTCATTTTTCGAAGAGGCCGGTAATGACATTTAGTATTTTTGTTGACGTATTAAAAACTACGACGTTTTTAATGAATAACGTTTTTGCCACAAATGCTTAGTTTTCAAGGTATTTGACTCTAAAATTCTCAGTGTTTTTGTATGAGAGAAAATATGACTCGCCATTACGACTAGCACGATCTAGCTCATAGGATATTAGCAGAACCAGTTCTTGCTTGCCTAACCTTAATGAGTACGAGCAACGTGGTGGCTGAAAAAACAACGTCTTTCGCGGCTTCGTTCCCGATGCATCGCCACGGCCGTAATGGCGCATCTTAAACTGTTTCATAAGAAACAATGGCAACTTTAAAGTCAAATACCTATAAAAGTAAGCATTTGCGATGAAAACTATTTTTGAAAAGTTTAAGAATGCCTTAATTCTACGTAAGCATGCCAACAAAAATACTAAATGTCATTACAGACCTCTTCGGACAATTCACAAAATAAAGTTTGTAACCCATTCTTTGTTTAATGTTACTAAAAAACAAATGTTTCAAACGCGTAAGGCTGTTTTTTTTTTGTAGTTTTAGCCTCATTTCATTACTTCATCGGCATCGGAATTATCAACCGATGACGATGCTCATCGTATGCCATCGCCGATGGGATGTTCAGCCATTTCATTGGACCATTTCTTCTTCCTAACACCATTGCCTATGGAGAAAATGGCCATCGCCGATTGTTTGATACAATTTCCATCGGACTATTACATTACTATCGCCAATGGATTTTTGCGATGTTCCATCGTAACATCGTTGTTTTTCCGATGGCGATGGTCATTACACCATCGCCATCGTATAATCGGCGATAGTCATCGTGCCAGGCTGTGGAAATGGTGTAGCTCCAGCTAACAACAAACTGGTCTCTAGTTACCAGGTTTGTGAGAACGTTCGAAACGGTATTTGTAAAGACATAGAACACCATCTACAGATTAAATACCTTTTCTCATCAATGCAACACAGTTTTTGAAATAAACCTTTCACAGTGACTCTGAGATAGACTTGTTAGTCCTAGTAGAGTACCCGAAGGAGTAAAAATGACATCTGCTGTCCATTGTAATATCCTGATTCCTTTGTGCCCTCGTAAGATAACGTGCCACTTTCGCTACCGAGCACTTCGCTTTTATCCATGGCATTGCTCCCTCCCACGCTGCTGGTGCTACCCAATCATTTCTGGCCATTTTGCACATCCAGGTTATAAGTTAGCGATCTAACCGTAATTTTCCTTCGATTTAAAGCCGATTGAAATTTTGGAGCTGTCATCAAACGAGACGTTTAAGCCGACGGATGTTAATATAAGTCAAATACTCTTCTCTTAATATGCAGCCATCAATACTACTGCAAAAGCAGTCCAACGCATCACTTTTAAGAAATTTTATACATGTATTTCATATTACATCTGCGAAGGTAATCATCTGGCTCTTTTCATTGAAAAGCTGTTACTGCCGGTCATTCAGAATCAAATGATTTCAGCAATTTTTTTAAATATTAACTCCTGCTCTATGTCTAGTTGGTAACTGTTGTAACCAACTAGGGTCGATGGTCATAGGGTATTAGCTGCTGTACGAGCATTGGAAAACGTGTACACACGACTCAAATCGATTTAGCAAGTATCTTCCAATGGTGGATGATGAATAACATCTACTATAATAGTTATAACAAAATCCAATTCTCAGTTGCTTATTTGCTTGGTTGGTCCGTCTCTCCGTCACGCTTGTATGGAATTAGACAGGAGAAAATTTATCGCCTGTATAACAAGATGCGATACATGAAATTTCAGGCCTGAATCACAATAGTATTATTTCGAGAATATATGCTCGAAAATCGACATACTGCAATTTCTGTAGCCATCTTTGCCTTGAAAAGTAGGAAGGTACTTTCATATTATAATTTTGCTTTTGGTTCCGCACGTCTGTCCGTCCATGTGTCGGCGCGTTACGCTTTCAGTATTAGATAGGGGAAAATTTAACTATTCAACTTGCAAGAAGCTCTCTGGCTGAAAGGAATTTCAACCATAGCTGTGTTTCTACGCTTTTTGAAAAAAATTTAATTTCCGTCAGTTTTTAAGTGAAAAGACGTGAGGTTCATTTTACACGTATCGTATTATATCTACCAGTTTTATTTTTTCACTCCATATTAAACTTATATTCACTATTCTGGAGGCTCACGCCATTTTTAATAGGCCCAAATGTGTAGCTAAGTTTCACACGGGAGAATAGAGCGAGCAGTTTCGGACAGCTCCATTCTAAAGCATTTTTTCAAGCAAAAGTGCGACGTATGAGGAAATAGAATGACATCTTGAGAACAGGTGGTTATGCAAAGACAAGAAGCTGTTAACGAAGAAGTTGACCGAGTCAGCTTTACTTTGTTCTATAGCTATTGTATCAAATGTAGCAGGAAAATGATGGGATACCGTCCAAAGTGCATGAGTCCAGCAATAGTGTGAAAAATCGAAGACGCCGACGAAAAATCGAAAATGTGTAAGATTACAAGGGTTATTTTGGCAGGTTATCATAGGAAGATGTAACTATGATACCGAGTTCTCGAAATATATAAATGTCATTTCCAATCTAGCAAATGTTTCTTAAATTTTGAAATGGTGACAGCTGAGTCGATTATAAAGAGCCAAATAATCTGTAAACTTTGGAAAAGAAAGCTTAGAAAAGGCGTCCAAATAAAAACAACTCAACAAGTACTTTTGTATCTCTATGTCTCAATTTTCACGATAGAAGCGCGAACTCTTTGCTGACAGAACATGTGGGAAATTCACAGGTGAAATCAGAGTATTAGGTTACGCGAGGTGTGTTAAGGTAGACGGACTGTGTTACCGTAGACGGAGTTCGTCAATGTTAAGCGACGGGCGCTACTTTAGACGAAGTAAGTTAAGTTAGAAGCATTACCTCAGGTCAAACTAAACGAAAACATTAATATACCGTGGTATTTCTGCGGGTCCCCCGCTCTTATTTAAAATGAATGGAAGCGCTTAGCAGTTACGTTCATCGCGACGCTAACTCGCTGTTGGCTCTCAATCCGGGCTGAAGCTGCGGTCAAACTGGAGAAACCAACATTGTGATATACGTACGTGAGGTGATGTGAATGACGTCACTGCACCTCGTCCAACGGCTCGCTAGGTATCTCAACATATGTTGCATTCTACGTTGGGTACTTCATATTGAGCACATCCTCCCATTATAAAAAGAAGAGTACCTATTTCTTTCGAAGTTACCTAAGAAAAGGTCTCTCCGCTGTATCCATGGTAAAATATAATTTTTACGTTATTATACCATGGTTATCACCTGCAAACGAAGTGAGAGAGGAGATACTGTTTTCACTGATGATTCAAGTATATTTGTGTGTCTGTCCACCCAAAAAGTGGTAGAAAGAGTTGAGCAACGTCCATAATTTTCTGCAGGGAGCCTGGTGGATTGCTCTCAATGTGACCCAAGAAAACTAGATTAGTTGGCCATCAAAAAGGATGGCAATGAAATTTGGTCCCACCGCGGGAGATGGTCTTACGCCACGATGTGTTCTAGTTGTATTTCTCCTTGAGCCCCCGTACGGAAAATATCAGACGAATAAGGGGAATGTTACAGAAACTCAAGAGACTTAAACAATCGTTAAAATATGGAGTTAAAAGCGGAGAGCGTAGTTAATGCTCTGGAGAGTAAAATCGGGAAAACCTTATACACCTTCTTAACGTTTACAACACTCTTATGTAGCTAACCAAAAAAATTAAGAGAAACATGTTCCCTGTGCGAACTGTAATTTTAAAACACGAAATTTGCAAAATCTGTAATGGAAACCACATTTAGCTAGAGATGTTTTTAGGCGACACACGAGAAGTATTCCAAGCACCGTACATACGCGGAACAACTTATCCTATTAAAAAATATTCCGTTTCCCAGTTTCAGATCAAGTGGACTACCTAGGTAATGACTGAAGGCTGGTTCGGTTAACAGATGGTTATTTTGTACTAGGTTCATAGTTCAACACATCCGACTGTTTCGTTGGGTCCTTGCAAGCACAGCTGTGTATCTAATAAAGGAACTGCCAAATTGTTCGGCTCTATGTCATTTGGATGCCATTTCCGTTGTGGAGTTTCGGATTTCCCTTTCAAATACTAGGTGAACAACTATCAACTAAACTGCGTTTTTTCCGCTAGTCATACTGAGACAGAAACCCTTTCGGATGCTGTGGTGTACGAACGTACACCACAGCCTAAGAGTGTATAGCCTAAGAGTCTAACTTGGAACAGGACTAGCAATCTCTTAGTGCACTTCGTGTCACGCGCGGACTGTTACGTGCAAAACAGACTCACGCTGGGGACACACTACGCATTTATACAGACAACATGATGCAAGGATGTAAGACTCGAACGTCATTTATGCCACGGTATCTATGCTACCGATTTTAGGTATGTATCGAATGGGCTCGCGAGCTGCGCATCCGACCAATCAGCTGGGAGTAGAAATGCATAGGTTCGTGGCCCCGACATTAGTGACAACGCAGCCTGTGCGCTCTAACGGTAGTGCGAGGTACTACTATAGCAATGATAATAATTTTCCTCGGTATATTTTCCTGCGTCAGCAACTGTCTAAGCGATTGTCATAATTCAACGCCTGATCAAAATTTCGGTCGCAGGCATGACTTGCTCAACGAAAAACATGTAGAAGGAATGAACGTTCTTATAGTCAAACGAGTCTTCGTTTCAGAAAAAAATCTATTTTTCGATTAGAGACAAACTATTTGCAATATAGAAGGAAAGACTCTTCTAAGCGACTCACAGACTTTATTTAAAAAACATATTATGCCTTTTGTGGAGTTACACGGAGAGAGAATTCTGTATGAATACTGTATTCCCAATTTAATCAACTTTTACATGACTCAACGTAGCGTTAATTTGTAATGATTTAGGTTGCAGTTCTATCTGTCCTAACTGCGGAACATTCCGTTAACAGCAATTTTGAAAACTGTTCAATTTTTTCAATTATCTTCTCAGTAGTTGCAAGTAGTAATCACTTGTTTTAAGTACAGTTTATCGTCCATAATTTATATGTCTTCACCATAATTAGAATTCGATACTTCCCCTTGCAATTGAAATCTCTTGGAACTCAACAAGCTGCCCCGCAGCATGCTGCCGCAACGTCCATTACTGCTACATGAATAGCGAAGCCAACAAATGGCATTTATAAAACTCGACCCTTTCATTGGAAGCCTTTATGGTGATTCTCTCGCCCTTCCTCCCTATAAAACCGCAACTTTTTTGAGAGCGCTCCAATAATTATGCATTTTCCTTGTAACAGGAAAGCACGTGATTGGATCTTCCGCAAACTCCAATAAAGTCAGCGGCCAGTGCTGCCTCGATGCGCTTAATATGCAGTTATTCTTTATCATTTGCCTTGTGCCGTCGGTGCAAGTCAAATATTTAGATTTATAGCGGCTCTTTTGTTCCACGGAACGCGCTAGTGGACCCTAAGTCATCTGAAAGACTAGGTTAGTTTTGCCGCGGGTGATGCATTGTCAGTGCATCAAAAGCGGCAGTTGATTGTTGGTAGAGTATTAGTTTAGGACTAACAGACGAGTTAACGAAAATCATAATTTTATGATGCAGCTTTGGTTACGAGCATTGCGTGCTAGGTTTAATGCACTTTTTATCAATCCGCTTACTTTTCTTCTTATTACTCTGGAAAACTAGTGTATGCATACGTCTTGAGAAGAGCTCAAGTAATTTCATTGCATATCAATTAGCTTTTCAATACTCATTGGCAGACTAAAATTGAGAGGACGGATATTTCCACGAGAGATTGTTTACATGCTATGGGGTGAATTATATTACCGTCTACAGCATTCTGTGTCGGCAGCGTTGGTGATTACAAATTGTTATACTGTTAGGATAATTAGATGCGGTTTGGGTCATTGCTTCCTGATAACAAGGCGTGTTGTTGCATTGCTGTTATTAGTTAGGATAATCTGATATGGTGTTAAGTCGCTGGTATAAAGATAACTTTATTTATTGTTACTGGCCGTTATTAGGGTTACGCGATATGTCGTTAGGTTACTGGTACTAGGATAACCTCCACGTTATTTTGTTGCTATATTTAGAATCACCAAATGCCTTAATTTGATTAGCACAACCTGATGCGCAACAAACAAGAACAAAATCCAACTTGTTTAACCGGGAAGTGTATATTAAACAACGACCCTCACCGCCGTCGTAAAACGGGAAATCTCGACTTTTCTTTGACAGTGTAACTGCGACGAACTTTAGCCGCCTGATCAATCTCGTGACCTATACGGATGACTTCTGAATATATTTGTAGCATAAGTTGCTTTAGGAAAAATAGAATGTATACACCACTACGCGCCAGTAACTAATCAGAGTTCATAAAGGATGAAAAAAATTATTGCAATACGAAACAGATAATGAAAGTTAAAATTTGTCGCTGTTGGCTCCATCAAACCATCGAGTGACGTTATGTATATTTAGCCATTAGGTACCACCTGGAGAGTTGGGCTCCTCCGGGAGCATATGAAAAGCAGCTTAAGCCGCAGTGTAGTTAGGGCACGTTCGACTGGGCGCCAAAGTGAAGCCTTCGAGGCTTGACTTGTTTGCAACTTCATGCAGGCTTGCTGGCTTCGACCAGTTGAAGTGAGATTCAGGCGTTGGCTCTGAATCGGTTACCCTTGAGACTTCCAGAAAGTCGATCTTGGTCCGTAAAATCGAATTTTCACACTGAGATCGACGAATATTAGCCATCATGCACGAAGCGAATTTTTTCTAAATTCATTTTACAGTTACTCACAGCGATCAAAGTACCGTGATTTATGCTTACAATTTACCAGTAAGTACTTAAAATGTAATAGACAAGTGTTTTTGCAACTTTGAGTAAGACGGGGCGCTATAACATTACGAAACTGTTTACCCGAATCTGCCTCATTTCTTCATAAGCACAGAGTGGGTAGAGCTAGGAACGTCACAGTGCCATACCGTACTGTGTGCACTTTATATGACTTGGTCCATTAAATATGCATGAATTAAACATTGTGTGAGGTGAATTATTATTTTATTTTCTTTCCTATTCAACTGTCCGCGAATCAATAAAAAACGCAGTAGTTCCTTATCCCTCTCTATGTCTTTCTGCAGTTTTTAATGCAATAACGGAGCAACATGCACAACTTATGAAGAATTCTGCCGGCTTTTTGTTTAGGTCGTTTTTATTCGCTCCTGCACAGGTGTACGACTTATATCAAAAAAGGTTTCCTGTACATTAACAACAGCCTTGCATATGTGTTTGAATTCAGACCAGTGGAAGGTTTGAATCGTGCATGCTAGGGCACGACTTTTTTTTTAGAGGCGAACTGATGGAAGGCGTATTTAGAAAGGTTGAGATGTAATGATATATGTGCTTCATATTCAAATTAACCATAGCACTTTTTTATGTCCTCTTTATAGATGCATATTGTCAAACACGCTGCAACTCACTCTCTCGATATTTTTTGTAGCTATTTTGGAATAACTTAACTTTTTTAGTGTTGATTGTTGATGCTAATAACGTCAGTACACAAAATAGCTACTTAGATAATTAACATATATTTTTTTTAGCAAATTTGTGATACAAATTTGGTGGAATATTGAAGTTTATGACAACGATCCTACCTAAAAAAAACACATATTTCATCGCCTTCTTCACGTTTTTTATGTAAGATTCTGGCTTTTAAAATGTACAGGCTTTACATATAAGATTTGCAGGCGCTTATCCCCCAGAAAAAGTTTCAACCCGTTAACTTACGGAATTGAGGAAGCCTTCAGTTTATTTCCTCGGAAGTACGTATATTTGTTTTTCCACTAACGGTAAAAAAAATAAAATTCAATGGCAATCTGACTCCACTTCTTGTAAGAAAAGTTAGCACAGTGATTGGGGCATCGGTTTGCATACAGCACGACGTCAGAGCAGTCGTAAGTTCGATACCAATTGGCGGCGCGTCTCCTTTTACCCTTTGCTCACAGTCACTCGGCGCCGCACGGATTCGCGCCCAGCTAGGACACACAACTTTTTTTTAGCGGTTCAGGTTGCAGTATTGGCCACGCCCTCTAGCTGGCGAACCAATCAAAAATGGTAATTCTTAACTCATTTGTAGTTAGGCTTAAAACCTAACTACCGTATCCGTTTGCAGCAAGCTCAACACAATGGCTTTGCTTCTAACACTTGCAACGCGAATCAAAGTGACGAAGCCGAAACTTCTGTCTTCAGTATCTGATAAGACAAGCCGTGAAGGCTCAATTTTCATGCTTAATCGAACGTGCCCTTAGTTGGCTTTGCCCCGCTTAATTCAGAGGGGTTGCTCCCAAGGAATATTATAGGTTACCTTAGCCTTAGCTAGACTTTTGGTACCGTGTTCTTTCTCGCCCACTTTGCTTCCTCTAATTCTTATGGGGCTACTGATACTTTTATTTAATTATTTTGTTATGCCTATCTTGGGAACACCGTCGTGCGTGGGTTCGACGTCTCTATCGACATATGGTTACATAGATCCTTTCCTTTCTCTTTTGATGCACGTTTGTATAATCATTGTTAGTGAGGTTTAAGCTAACATACATTATGATACATAATATGATAATAGAACAGCATGCATATATTTGAGGGGAAACGCGAGTCTTGAGCATACAACAAGCAGCAGGCTCGTGTATAGCGAGTAAAAGCAACGCCCAGTAGACATTTACAAATAATAATAAAGAAATCAATGTCAGGCTCGTATGCACGGTGCACGAAAATAAAATAGTGGCAACAAAACGCACCTTGCAGGTGAGAGTAACAAATGTGCCTTCAAATAGCTCTTGCTGTAGCATCCTAACCAGCAAACGATGCCATGCAGCTGGAAGCCGTGTTGAAGCGCGTCTCTTCCAACAGGGAACAACGTGATTTCTAAGTCTAGTTTAACTACCCAGCACACTGTTTTATTATTATTATTATTATTATTATTATTGAAACTCCATAGAAACTCCATAGAAATTTATTTGTCAAAGCAGATAAAAACATACATGGTCATAATTAAGACTTACAATGGGTGACAAATTGGGTTGCTATAAGCATATTTGCTTCTTGGACCTAACAAAAAGGGGGTAACAAAATATCAAATATCAACAAAAATATCAAGGGACTAAGGCGAGGAAACAAATGTTCCAATATATAAAAAAAACACAATATTGAATCCCGAAGAAAAATAGAAAAAGCAATTGGAAACACAAGATCTAACCAATACTATTCATAATGTAAAAACGCTGGGTTGAGACAACAATAACATGAAGTGACGTACCGTATGTACGCCTACACAATTCACCCGCATGAATTACAAGTGGAAACAACAAAAAAAATAAGAAATGAAAAAACTATGCTAACAGCACTGAAGCGGTCACGAGAACAGGTGAGAGAGTAGCATCACTGGGGTTCCAGCTGCCCACCCGTTAAAGAGACAGAGCACCGAACCCGCGCTGGAACCCCATACAGGTTACAGTGCGGCGCGCTCGGCCCCCTCAAGTTCCGCAAAGTCATCTAGGAAACATCTGCTGAGATCGAGAAGCTAGAAAAAGGGTTAGCGAATTAAGAAGCACGTTTTGGGGTTTCAGCTGCCCACCCATTGAAGCGGCCGAGCGCCAATCCCACGCTGAAACCCCAGACAGGTGGCAACGCGGAGCGCCCGGCCGCATCAAGATTCGCTGCTACGACAAAAAGAAAAAATGTATTGTTCGATACAATTTCGTCAATATATCAGAGAAAATAACAACAGGAGGAACATATAAAAATTCGTATGGCTAATAATCACTAAGAATACCTAACAATGCATAAAACTAACAACAAATAAATCAGTACACAAATTGCAAAAGGTATTGGATCCACTGTTAGCACATCATTATGGATTAAAAACTCTATTCTTAAAGGCCTTCTTTACAGTGTGGGTGGGNTTTGTTCTTGTTTTAGGTTGAACAAATTGGCCCTTCACATATAATTTGTTGCTGGGAGTGGCGGCAGCATTTTGCCCTTTAGAGCTGAAAAGAAACTGTCACATTGACGCACGAACTTCAGCCGCCTGATCAATCTCGTGACCTATACGGAAGTTTTCTGAATATATTTATAGCATAAGCATTACTGAATAGTATTTAAGATCAAGTAGCTTTAGGAAAAATAGAATGTATACAATGTATACACCACTGCGCCCCAGTAACTAATCAGAGTTCATAAACGATGTAAGAAATTATTGCAATACGAAACAGGTAATGAAAGTTTAAATGTGTTGCTGGTGGCTCCATCAAACCAGCAAGAGACGTCATGTATATTTAGCCATTAGGTACCACCTGGAGAGTTGGGCTCCTCCGGGAGCATATGAATAGCAGCTTAAGCCGCAGTGTAGTTAGGGCACGTTCGGTTGGGCGCCAAAGTGAAGCCTCGAGGCTTGACTTGTTTACAACTTCATGCAGGCTTGCTGGCTTCGACCAGTTGAAGTGAGATTCAGGCGTTGGCCCTGAATCGGTTACCCTTGAGACTTCCAGAAAGTCGATCTTGGTCCGTAAAATAGAATTTTCACACTGAGATCGACGAATATTAGCCATCATGCACGAAGCGATTTTTTTCTAAATTCATTTTACAGTTACTCACAGCGATTAAAGTACCGCGATTTATGCTTACAATTTACCAGTAAGTACTTAAAATGTAATACACAAGTGTTTTTGCAACTTGGAGTAATACGGGGCGCTATAACATTACGAAACTGTTTTCGCGAATCTGCCTCGTCGGTTCATAAGCACGGAGTGGGTAGAGCTAGGAACGTCACAGTACCATACCGTACTGTGTACACTTTATATGACTCGGTCCATTAAATATGCCTGAATTAAACATTGTGCGAGGTGAATCATTATTTTTTTTCCTATTCAACTGTCTGCGAATCAATAAAAAACGCAGTAGTTCCTTATCCCTCTCTATGTCTTTCTGCAGTTTTTAATGCAATGACGGCGCAACATGCACAACTTATGAAGAATTCTGCCGGCGTTTTGTTTAGGTCGTTTTTATTCGCTCCTGCACTGGTGTAAGACTTATATCAAAAAAGGTTTCCTGTACATCAACAACAGCCGTGCATATGTGTTTGAATTCAGACCAGTGGAAGGTTTGAATCGTGCATGCTAAGGCACGACTTTTTTTAGAGGCGAACTGATGGAAGGCGTATTTAGAAAGGTTGAGATGTCACGATACATGTGCTTCAAATTTAAATTAATTCATAGCACTTTTTTATGTCCTCTTTATAGATGCGTATTGCCAAACACGCTGCAACTCACTCTCTCGGTATTTTTGTTTTAGCTATTTTGGAATAACTTAACTTTTTTAGTTTTGATTGTTGATGCTAATAACGTCGGTACACAAAATAGCTACTTAGGTAATTAACATATATTTTTCAGCAAATTTGTGATACAAATTTGGTGGAATATTGAAGTTAATGACAACGATCCTACCTTAAAAAACACATATTTCATCGCCTTCTTCACGTTTTTTATGTAAGATTCTGGCCTTTAAAATGTACAGGCTTTACATATAAGACTTGCAGACGCTCATCCCCCAGAAAAAGTTTCAACCCTTTAACTTACGGAATTGAGGAAGCCTTCAGTTTATTTTCTCGGACGTACGTATATATCTTTTTCCACTAACGGTAAAAAAATAAAATTCAATGGCAATCTGACTGCCTACTTGTAAGCTAAGCTAGCACAGTGACTGGGGCATCGGTTTCGCATAGAGCACGACGTCAGAGCAGTCGTAAGTTCGATACCAATTGACTGTGCGTCTCCTTTTACCCTTTGCTTACAGTCACTCGGCGCCGCGCGGATTCGCGCCCAGCTACGACATACAACTTTTTATTAGCGGTTCAGGTTGAAGTATTGGCCACGCCCTCTAGCTGGCGAACCAATCAAAAATGGTAATTCTTAACTCATTTGTAGTTAGGCTTAAAACCTAACTGCCGTATCCGTTTGCAGCAAGCTCAACACAATGGCTTTGCTTCCAACATTTGCAACGCGAGTCAAAGTGACGAAGCCAAAACTTCTGTCTTCAGTACCTGGCAAGTCAAGCCGTGAAGGCTTAATTTTTATGCTTAATCGAACGTGCCCTTAGTTGGCTTTGCCCCGCCTATAATTCAGAGGTGTTACTCCCAAGGGATCTTATAGGTTACCTTACCCTTATAGCTAGGCTTTTGGTACCGTGTTCTTTCTCGGCCACTTTGCTTCCTCTAATTCTTATGGTGCTAATGATACTTTTATTTAATTATTTTGTTATGCCTATCCTGGGAACACCATCGTGTGTGGGTTCAACGTCTCTATCGACATATGGTTACATAGATCCTTTCCTTTCTATTTTGATGCACGTTTGTATAATTATTGTTGGTGACTTTTAAGCTAACATACATTATGATACATAATATGATAATAGAACACCATGCATGTATTTGAGGGGAAACGCGAGTCTTGAGCATACAACAAGCAGCAGGCTCGTGTATAACGAGTAAATGGAACGCCCAGTAGACATTTACAAATAATAATAATAAAGAAATCAATGTCAGGCTCGTATGCACGGTGTACGAAAATGAAATAGTGGAAACAAAACGCACCATCGGTCAGAGTAACGAATATGCCTTTAAATAGCTCTTGCTGTAGCATCCTAACCAGCAAACAATGCCATGCAGCTGGGAAGCCGTGTTGAAGCGCGTCTCTTCCAACAGGAAACAACGAGATTTCTAAGTCTAGTTTAACTACCCAGCACACTGTTTCATTATTATTATTACTTACACAGCTTCTTACACTTTATTATTCTTTACATTCTTATTTGCTTTAGTATAACCGTCGTGCAAGCAATGGCTGTATATTAATATCGCTATTATTCGCCGAGTGATGCCGCCGCTTGCACTATGTCCCATATATTTTTAATCACTCAAATTTACCATTGCAGGTACGATGATCCATACACCATTAATCATCCTCTTTAATCACCACCAGCACACTGACCAAGACACTACCTACTTATATCATTCGCCCGTTCACTCACTACCGGCGCACTGATGCACTACATAATTTTATCATCCACCCGTTTAAGCTGCTCAATATATCATATAATATTACCATTCACCTAGTTTTGTCACTGTCGGCACACTGCTCGATACATTACACTATGTATCAATCACCCAGTTCAACCACTGCTGGCACAACATCTCATTGATTATTATCATCATTCACCCAGCATAACTAGAGTAGAGTACCCCATACACACGGCACCCCGAGCCCCACAAAGCTATTGCAAGGAACAAGAACGTCACAAGCCCACTCAAGATGCCGGCGCAGGTCCTCTATTACACGGGGCAAAAATTTTATGTAGGCGATCCGGTGCCTCTGGAAGGAATATCTTCAACCAGTCGTATATTGATGGGCGATCTTAGTTGAGTTTTGGTTCGTAAACTCTATGGTAAAATTCGATTAGTATCCCAAGCATGTGATGTTTCAATGGAAGTTTCTTTGTGTACACCCTCGTCAAAACTTCTAATGTTCTTTCAACGAGAATGAGTTTTTTTATAGCTTCCCATACACATAAAAGAATTCATACTTTCAATGCAGGATTGTTACGAGGCGCCATAAAGTGCGCCCCCGCGGCAAAGTTGTTGCTTTCCTCGGCGCAGTCTTTTGATCTTGGCGAGTGCTGCTGCCTGGCGCTATTCTGCTCCTGTTTCCGCTAAGTATGGAAATTTTCAACCCTTGCTGTATTTGTCTAACTCGTTGACCTTTTAATGCGTGGCTTAGCCTTTCCTTACGAGAATTTATTTTGATTTGCTCATAGAAAACATTTTCTATTAGTCATCATATCTTACCTACAGGTTCGTGTTAAGTAGGCAAATACTGGTGAAGGGCCCTGACTAGCTACTGTAAATGCTAGCAAAATATGCAGAGAGCGAAACAAGGCCCTGGTATTTACATTCAAATGTTGATGCAAGCAGTCAGAGGTACCAGCTGTTCTAAAATTGTGCATCTTGCTTCACATGTTGGCATAACTCTATCTGCTACATTATGTATGATGCACCACGTGAGAAAGGGTTAATTCATTATTGTGCGACCAGAGAATTTAATTTCTTCCTTCAATTTATTTTTGTTTATCTAAACCTCTATATGGAAAGGAGAGACCAACGAATCAAGCGGCAACCAAGAAACTTTGCTTTATTTCATATAGTAGAATAACGGGTTAATTTTTAGTGTGTAAAATGAATTAAGATATAAGCTGTGTAAACGACTTATATGGCATTTTCAAGGTATCAAAAACAAACTATAAAACCCGCTTGACTCAGCATAATCAGAAATATCTTGTCAATATTAGGTTTGTTCAAAAGTTATACGCTCATTCAAGATATATTTAGTGCTTATTTCCCATTTCGTGTTTTTATAAGTCCTGTTAACGAGTGGTCGTAACAGCATTGTGCTATGCTAATGCTAGCAACAACTCCACGTACTCACCAAAGTTCTGTTGTTTTATCGTCACCCATTAACGCTTGTTGTCCAGTTTTATTCTGGGCGTTATTATATGTGTCTTTCCTATCAGATAGAAATAGAGTACTTATGCGTTTCTGAGCTAAAGCCAGGTGTGTGACTTGCTGTATTATTTTGGAACTAATGCTAGTGAGCTGCGCTATTGATGGAAATTGCAGCAGTGGTGTCAGTAACAGGAAGGCTTCTATATGTCCACCAGTATACCCTGAAAACAGAGAGAGACCAGTCCTCAAAGGCATCATGGCCTTTCTTCACTCTGTCTTGAGACACCGTTGTTGTAACGTGGAAGTCTTGAAATAAGATGCAGTATACAGAACAGAATGAAATTTTTGTCACTGCCACTTCACCATACCAAAATATAGATTCTCATAGAAGAATAACATTACATGAAGCCTTATAAAATTAATAGTTGACACTCTGTTGCAGACAGACTCGTTACTCTTTTATTTTTTGGTCGACATACAATCAACGATTCTCATCTTTTTAAGCAATGGTTGGAGTATTTTATTGTTGATATTCTACTATGTATCTCAAACCCGTTTGTGGGTTTTTGGTTCTTTTCAATACCGAGGTTTGAGATTGTATGGCTTCTAGCTTCCTTACCGCAATCACTCTCACTTGTGATCCCTAGCTTAGCCCCACCCAATGAGGGATTGTTCGTTTTCGCAGGAAAAAAAAGAAATGAAGATAATGTCGTCTCTCTTATGGAATGTTGATGAGACTCACCGTTGTCAGTATTATGTAGATATTAGATACTTATGAAAGTTCGGAGTTTTTTTTATCATGAAGTAACTAATAGAAAAACGCAAGTCTTTTGGGGGTGGGGGTTGCCTGCTAGTAATGAAAACTGACATTCCATTTCTAGTAATGAAAACTGACATTCCATTTGGAGCAACTCGGTGCTAGACCCGTGTCGTTCAAAGAGAATTTCACTCGTGCAGAACAGACTTAAGCTACTAACGCTCGTCAGCTCAGCATCGGTAGCTCTCGCTCTCCTCCAGTGAAAGTCATTCACATTTTCTCGGTCGTTATTCACGTGCTCGCATCCACCACGACTTCCTTTGACATGCAACACTGAAGTCGCATTAGATGTGCCTCCGGCCCGGCCTGATAAATTATTCTCGCCCTCTGACCAGATTAAAAAGCTTCGCGCATAATTTCCTGATAATAAATTATTGAATTTTTCCCTCTATAACTGTAGGCGAAGTTGCGTTATCTTCGTTGATGAATTAGGATTCGCTCTCCTGCTAAACTAAAATTCTTTACGCGCGTAGGTTCCCCATCATTAGTTTTTTATATACAAGATAGAAAATGAATGATAGAAAATGAAGGCATCGTGCTACATTTTACTCGTCCTTTGCCCTGATCAACCCATCAACGCATGAAGAAACGTTTCTTATTAAATCCGCCAAGGGGGTTATGTTGTCTTCGTGTTTGTCTGTCTGTCCCCAATATAACTCAAAAAGTTATGAACCGATTTGGATGAAATTTACAGGGATTGTTTGGTATGTTAGGAGGAACAAATGATTAACTTTTGGTGAAGATATGTATATCCGTTTGTTTGTTTGTCTGCGTCATTTTTCTAGATGCCTTAACTCAAAAAGTTATGGATGGATTTTGATGAAATTAACATGAGTGGTTAGGTATATAACAAAGAGCAAATGACCAAATTTTGGTAATGGTCCGTTTGTTCGCTCGTTCGTTTGTCACTGTTTTTAATTTTATGATTGTTAGCACAATAACTCAAAAAATAATAAATGAATTTCTATGAAATTTATTGGAGTTGTTAGTAATAGTAAAAGACATTAATGATCAAATTTTGGTGCAGATCGGTTATTCGTTTGTATGTTTGACTCATATTTGTCAAAACATTAAATTTTGTTAACAGTATAACTCAAAAAGTTATGAACGGATCTTCAAAAAAATTGAACAAGCTGTTATTAATATAAAAAGGCACAAATGATTATATTTTGGAGTGTATACCAAGAAAATCATTGTTTCAGAGCCAATTTGAATTTTTTGCTACCGTTGCCTCACTTGGCGGAGGTATGCGCTCTCAGAGTGCTCTAGTTTTTATTGTTTTCGTAAGAACAACACTTTTAATATCGTTTTGGGAAATGGGTAGCATGCGTTAATAATAGGTTTAAATGATCTGTGAGCAATTTCCTGGCAACAGATTGGCCAAATATTTCCCCCAGTACTATACATAGATCCCAGAATACGCCTTCCTGTAATATTTCCCCAACTACGGGATTTCAACTTCATCACTGTAGTGCTTAGGTTGATGAAATACTTCTTTCATCTGTGCACGATTTAATTACGAGTATGAGTGCTAGTATCGTCAGGATATAGTAACCTTTTGTCGTTGAACTTGATTGCTGTTTTTCGCCGCGGCCTGAAAATAACAATAATTGGATCTCAACGCTGTTTGCGCATTTTGAATGAGATGTAATTACAAACGCTTTTTATCTACCTTCATGCCAAAGGAACAGGCTAATTTTTCTTTGCTAGCTTTGATGGTAAAGTCCCAGCGCATGACTTTCTTAATTAGCAATTCGTTAATATTCAGTAGCTTATGCTATAGTCGATGGGATAAAAAAGTGCAATGTTTCCATTCCACCCTTGGAGGATAAAGTAGCTGCTCTACAACTCTCTATGTGTAATTACTTCGCCGCTTTCTCTCATCGTGAGCTTTGCTTCGGGAGAGGTCGTGTACGTGCTTCATCGATTTGTGACTGCTGGAAGTATTCTGGAAGTCGCCGTAGGCACCAATTTTCGAATTTTCTTGAGGATGGGGGGAGGGGGGGGGGCAGATTGGTTACGAGCTGGCGTTGCTGTTGAAGCAATCTGTTGTAGTTTTGAGTAAACATCGTCCCGTGTGAGCTGAAATGCTACCTAATGTGACAGGTGAGATACTTATACTAAAGCACCTTTGATTCTCCCATTTAGAGCGAGATTATCCAATCATAGATAACCTAGCCTTAACCTGTCCGGTATTTCAGTCATGAGTGTATAATATTCCACTCTGAACTGAACGCTAGCTGTTAATCTCAAACTGATCTCAAACCGATTACACTAGAGATAGCCACGCACTCAATGCGGCAAAGTCAATTTAAGCTTTTAGTTTTGCGTCTTTGCTTCAGCAATCACATGCTGCGCCGCAATTTAGCAAGGTTCGTCTACTTTACGACGTGCTACAGAAAAGTACCCTAATGCCTATGCAGCTCATGAAGTTTAGCAAGTACGACGAAACGCCGCCAGATGGCCAGATGTTATCTTCTACATCCTTGGTGAGTCAGTACTTCAAGCAGTGTTGTGGCAGGCTCCCCGTTTTGCTTTTATGCGTATTTTCTTTTGTGTGTCGTGCAGAGTTAAGGATGGTGGTTTTCTGTAAACAACGTTTGAGCAAAATCGCTTAAGAAATATATTTGACGAACCAATCACTTCGGGAGACGTTTTAGATTATACTCTACGATCATAGTGAATAAACTACACTTCTGATTTTTCAACGTTTCTAACAGTGTTTTCGCTTGAATTAGTAATTAGGAAAGCTAATTATAGTATTTCACGTGGGGGAAATCCATTTTTGACATTTTCGAGAATGTTTTCAATGGAATTAGTTGAAATGCTTAATAAATAAAATCTGAAATGGGGTGTAATACATCGGCTTGCTTTGTTGGCAGAGATGTGGCGCCATCTAGCGGCAGTTCTTTCAACAAACATGGCGGCGTAGGGTCATATCGGTCTACACTGTGTTTTTTAAATGTTGCTCATAGGATATTAGCAGAACCAGACCTTGCTAGCCTAACCTTATGAGTAACAGCGCCGCTGTAGCGAAAAATAATTTTTGGAGCTCCGTTGTAATTACGAAAAAATCGATGTTCGATCATATGTCCAAAATGTCATTGCCGCTGTCGCTAAATAACGCAGTATGGTTATAAACAAAGCGAAAGAAATTGATCCGTCGAAGAAATTCTTTGCTATGCATTTATACATGCGAATTTTACTGAATGAATACATGAAAATGTCAAAAATGAATTCTCCCCACCCGAAATATGATAATTAGCATTCCTAATTACTAATTCAAGCGAAAACATTGTCGGAAATACCGGAAACAACCACGGACCTTAACAAAGCACAATATGGCACTGAAGCCTACAGGCTCGCTTGTTCTTTGCTTGCATAGTTACGCAGGAAGGTGGAAGACGGCGAATGTACATCGCCCGTCGGAGAAATGGTTTTAAGGATCTTACATAATAATTTTAGTGAATACATTGTTAAAAACATCAGAAATGGATATCCTCCATCCAAAATATGAGTATCAATGTTCTTACAAACTAATTCATATTATACGTTTGTCGGAAATGTCGAAAAGCCAGAATTGTAATTTATTCACTATGTCCTACTATACAACTGATATAATTGTTTTAAAGATGGTAGAACATCGAATGACGTCGATCCTCATTCAGGACTGCAGTCAACCTGCATGCATAGCACCCAATATTGTCGCTGATCTTCGAAATGTTGCCCTGGATGATCGTAGGCTTACCAATTACGACGACATGTGCAACATTGTGGATGCTGCACATGCCATGTGGACGTGTCAGAGGATTTGGTAAAAATTCGTCTTATCCCCCACCCGAGTTATAGTATAAGAAAGTGATTTCTAGCATAATTGAGGCGTGCTGAAAACGAATATGACATCCATTTTTTGTGGAAACGAATAATAA
>LQNS02278094.1:58551583-58606477 GCA_001587735.2 Parhyale hawaiensis | reverse complement strand
CCAACCGAACGTAACCCAACCGAACGTAACCCAACCGAACGTAACCCAACCGAACGTAACCCAACCGAACGTAACCCAACCGAACGTAACCCAACCGAACGTAACCTAACCGAACGTAACCTAACCGAACGTAACCTAACCGAACGTAACCTAACCGAACGTAACCTAACCGAACGTAACCTAACCGAACGTAACCTAACCGAACGTAACCTATCCGAACGTAACCAAACCGAACGTAACCTAACCGAACGTAACCTAACGTAACGTAACGTAACGTAACGTAACCTAATGTAGCCTAACGTAACGTAACCTAACGTAGCCTAACGTAACCTAACGTTACCTAACGTAACCTAACGTAACCTAACGTTACCTAACGTTACCTAACGTAACCTAAAGTAAGGTAACCAACCAAACCCTTTTACCCTATTTCTTTGGGTTTTTTACCCTAAATATTACCTTAGAATTTTACCCTAAATAAATTTTCGGCCATGACGCAATCTCCCCTTACGTCTTCCCCACCCCAAAACCCCGGTTTCCCACAGGTTCCCTTTGTCGTAATAGTTTTTAAGCATTTTATCCAATTTTTTGGGGTCTTTTCCCTATAACTCGAAAACTAGTCGCGAGCAAGAAAAAAAAAACAGACGTCAGATTCGGATTCTGCATCGAAAAATACATCGATTAAAAAAATGTTCTTTTTGGACGTACATTAAACCTTAATAATACTAAAATCTGACGTTGCGAGAATTCACCCCTCATCGGAGAAAGTTAAGAACATGGTTTTATTCTGAAAATCGAGACTGCTTTGGATGAATACAAATTGTAAAATAAAAGCGAGTCAAGTAAGTAACCAAACCTAATTTAATAATACTACGGGAAATGAATTTTGCATATCGTTAAGGGTGGGTTTCAACTTATGAATGAAGATGGAGTCTAGAATCTTTAAATCGGTAAAATACGGAGATCGTGACAGAATTTGAAATTTTCCAGCCAGATGTGAACACCACACGCACCTCGCTGCATGCAGTCTAACGTTTGGATGAGGAAAGTTAGCCAGTATGTTCGGATACCCTTACGGAGAGCCAGCGGAAAGTCAATCCAACGTAGCAAGATGCACATTTGACAAGGATTATAATACGGAACAGGTTAGCGCACGGAAAGGGTCCAAGCTGTTGTACTGTCTAATGAAACCGCCGATGACGTGGAGTGGCCAAACGTCGTAACATCAGTCGTACTAGCTGTTGTTTATCGTCTCTCGATTTCTCCCTAAAATAAAGTCATATTGATTATTTTTGGTATTTAAAAGCGTTGTGGTTACGTAATACCTCTATTCTCTTACATTTATTCCTATTTGAAGCTGCTGCTGCTGCTTCGAGGGCTCTGAGCCTCTAATGGAAAGTAAACCTGCGATTACTGTTAAGCAATGAAATCAATCCGCGTTTCGTAATTTGAGCGCCAGATTTGTAGTTACCAAACGCTCGCAAAGCAATTGAATAATGATGTTGTATTTGATGCTTACCGTGATATGCGTGTCTTTCCCTTTAAAATTTATTAAATAGGCATGTAGACCATCTGCAACGTACGGGTCATAACGGCAAGCAGGCAGTGGAACTGATGCGTGAAAACCTAATTTTTCGACTTGTCGGCTATGTTCAGTTTTGAAATAAAATTACCCCACAATTATAGTAGTATAATTGGACGGAAGCTGCATGCATGAGTGTTGAGAAGTAATGAAGTGATTTGCTATCGTTAATTTCTGGCGTGGTAGTTTAGTCTAAAAGCAGTTATAATAACAATTGAACTATGGCTCTTAGTATAGTTAATTCACTCTTTTGGCGAAACTGGGGAGTTGTTGTTGGAAAAATTATTTGTACGGAGTGTCTCTACCAACCTAACAAACGGAGACGCCTCATAACCTAGTTTTGGTCGATGGCGATGTGCTGAGCACAAATTTTTAGGTTACAACCGTCGCAAACTATTAATTTATTTTTGTTGTATCTTTACTGCTTCACAATGATAATCCTCGCCGTTGCAGAATAATTTATAAACGTGACCTTAAGCCAATTTGCTTGCAAATTCTTACATGACATAATTTTTACCGGGTAAATTAATCTAACTTGAACCAAAAATACAGTTTGCTCGAACCTAGCCTCGCCTATTCTTAGCCTTTACTTATTCTTACCATTAATTTGTTTCTTATTCTCTGACTAAAACTTGGCTTCCATAACCCCTCGCACACTTTTTCACTCGTCATTTTCGGATGAAAAATTTGGAGCCTATATACTGATTGGTATCTATAACACCAGGGGTTAGGTTTGCATAACAATGCAAACCTCTATTGAATTTAATATTTCATGCCAATTTATTCTTTGAAATGAACTTGCCAGTGCGATGCGAGCGTGAACCACGAAAGTTACATTGTCACAGATTATCTGGTAAACGCAAAACTTCCTGGCTATATACAACTGATTGATGGTTATTGGCCCTATCAAAACTCTATAGCCCTATCAAAACTCTTGACTGTGTAGTTTATAATGCCTCTCTGGACCCAGTTTTCCATTTTTACACCTCATCTTAATCACGACTGATGGACCACGTGGCGTCAGAGGTCCATCGTACAGCTGGAGTGTTCGGCAGTGTGCTAACCTCTTCCGTATAATTATCCTGGCACAATTGAATTTATAGATAAGGGATTTTGGCATGCCAACAGGATGCACGTCCTTGAATTTAAAGAGTGAACAAGTAGTATACCCATTAGACAAAATGACTCTAAAGCGAATATTGCTAAAAGTTTCGTGTTACAGCCTCAAGAGCTCTTTTTGTAATTTATCTGACTGCGGACCAAAATATGGGAAACTAAAAGCGCATGGTGTACTGTGTTAATTCAGAGGGTGATGGTTGGCGGGAGAGAATGCTATCTAACTTGTTTTATTAGGAAATTAATGAGTCCTAAAGGAAAACCGGTGGCATTAAAGTACGCACTTAGAAACTGTTATTCGTCATGCTGATGAAAATAATTAGAATAAACCCTATAAGCGTGATACAAAAAAGCTTTGATGCGCATTCAGCTTAAAATTTCTTGAAACATAACTAAAGAAACTGATAGATACTTATATCAGAGAAAGAATCTTAGTGAAATACCGACATTTTGGTGAGAGACAAAGAAGCAGACAAACTCGACGAAAACATAACCTCTTTGTCGGAGGTAATGAACCAAGGTCAGGAAAGCGGCGACTGTCACTAAACCAGCCAATGTTGACCGTGTCCTGGAAATGCGATGAATGATCGAAAGCTGTCAACCCGTCAGGTAGCGATGGGAGTGGACATCTCTCAGAAGCCAAAAGAAATCGTTCTTATCAACGAGCTTGCTTGATATGTTGAAAGGCATTTGTTCTTCGGGTGCCTCGTCTATTAATAATTGACCCTTGATCAGAAGGGAACTTGGCGAACCACGTCTACTGAAACTCTGGAGCTCCATGAAGCAAACTTGCAGAATTTGATTGCACAATTCGTTATCATGGGCGAGTTTTTGGTCCATCATGACGAGCCAGCAACGAAGAAACAGCCAAAGTCATGGAAATCAACTTTAATCTCCCACCTCGGAGAAAGCCAGATAAGGTCAGGGTCGCTGCAGGAAAGTAATGGTTTCCGTTTTTATGTTGTTTATTTTATTATTTTTTTGCGATGCTCGTGCTAACCTGCCGGCGGACTATCCCCTGAAGGATCACACTAATCACTATTACTGGGCTTCACAATGGCACGCTGCTTAGGCGGCTACATGAAGAAATGAACGAAAAGGACGAGGAATAGTACCAGAAGGTATCATCTCCCACTAGGACAGTGTTCCAACGCATGCATCGGTCATAGCGATGGCAGCAAGCTATGGCTTTGACTGCCCACCTCCTCGTAGATACGAGGTTGTGGACGCCTGACTATAAAACAAAAATTCAGTATTGTGCCGTATGAGGGCAAAAACCTTTTAGGACTAGTTTTGGAAGTGTGATGACATACAAGGAGACTAGGTTGAGAAATCGGGGATTATCACACTGGTATTGTACAGTATACCATTGTGCTTGTATCGTATAAGTGTTCTTTCGTCGGACTTTTATCCCTCAAGTCTCGGAAATACTAGAATTTAAGAAATCAAACAAAATTGGCGAAGCGTACATTCACTAGTTAATCCTAAAGCAGACGAAAAGTAAAAATTGCCGAGAGTGGCTTTTCAGCGACAAATGCTCCACCAGATTCGGCGAAAAAGTTGCCTGAAGAGCGAGATCAGCAAGATGCGTCTAGGCCAATCTTCTTCGTAGCTTTCGAGTAATTACAAGCAGCTTATAGTCCAGTTTTCCCTGATATCTGTAGACTACTCTGGTATGTAACGCCTCATATTTTCTTAAAATTTTACTTAATGGTAACGATTGTAACTGCACTGTTTAAAGTATAAAATGCATTTGTTTCCAGGTTACAACGATGATAGTCGCAGAAAACGTGCATTTGAAAATTTTGTTTACAAACTACTAGATAGCACAAAACATTCAGTTGCTGAGTTCTATGCACATTGAATAAAAAAGGCATGTAAGTAAGCAATAAAGTTATTAAATTAATAATTGCAACTAGCGAGCCCCGTGGAAATTCCACGGTTGATCAATGTCTTTACTTTTTGAATGTCCCTAACCCACGTTACTCTATGACCGATCAAAATAGTTTTGATCTAATGCAGCCTTCTAACGGAACCCACACAGTATAACTTAACGCCAGTCACTCAACCTTGCGAACTCTTGCCGATCTCAACAACCTTCGTTTAACATATATCGTCTAAGCTAACGCCGGTCATACATCCGATGCTCATGTGAGTCTTAAAACATGTCGTACCACCTATATCCCACATTACCCCAACGAACTTCATTTAAAGTGACTGCGCTCCCTACAGAACGCAACACACCTAATCTATCTCGATCAGCACTGACCCTCTAACTCTGCTCTAACTCAACGTACTTTGTCCAACTCACCCCGTCTGAGCTAACCAAACACTCTTCATTTAATCTATCGCTTCTTAGCCAACCTAACGCTCATCGTCCAATATAACACTCTCCATTTAAGAGGAGCAAACGCAAAAAATCATTATTCGCCCGATTTGCATGAAAGTTGGTACACATGCGTAAAATCGGAAATAAAATAATGTGGGTTAGACTCGCGTACTTTTTCCCATATTCGCTATAGAAAATGAGCTATTGGTAAAATCGAAAAAAAGGGTGTGGGAAATCCTACTCCTCCTACAGTTTTTGAGCTACAGAGATGATTTTGGAATGAAGCGAAGCAGAATTTAATCCTCTACAAATCCGTTGTTAGTTTTTTTTTTATTTTCGAATTAGTTTTTGAGAAATTTGAAACATAGCAAAGAAGCAAAAAATGTTTCAAATTATTTCCAAAAATGTCAGCCGACACTCGCCTGCTAATTTATAATTCAATAACCCAATAACGGATTTGTAGAGGATTAAATTCTACTTAGTTTGATACAAAAATCATATCTGTAGCTCAAAAACTGTAGGAGTAGGGTTTTGAAGTCGAAAAAAATTAGCTCTCCAGGAGAGCCGGCGCTGCTGTTTTCTTTCAATAACTCATTTTCTATGGCGAAAATAGGAAAAGTTTATGAGTTTCACCCACATTCTTTTCAGATTTTACATATCTGTATCAAGATTCATTCAAATCGGAATAAAAATAAAAAATCGATATTTGAACCTCAGGCGGGAAATTGTTTCATGTAAAATTTGAGAATACCACTGAAAAACGAACAGTTCTCATACATATACCGATTTGAATAAAACTTGGTACAGATATGTAAAATCGGAAAAGAATGTGGGTTAGACTCGTGTACATTTCTCATTTTCATCATAGAAAACGAGTTATTCTCAGGAAACCGAAAACTGAATAACTCTTTTTCTATGGTGAAAATGGGAAAAAATAAAGGAGTCTAAACCTCATTTTTTTCCAATTTTACATATATGATACCTACGGAAGTATAACTCAAATCTGACAAAAATAAACATTTTTTTCTAATTTATTATTTTTTTTTGCGGGAAACATAAAATAAATAAGTTTATTTATGTACCGATTTGGGTGAAACGTGGCAGAAATATGTAAATTCGAAAAATAATATGGGTTAGACTGCTGTAGTTTTTCCATTTTTCACATAGAAAGAGAGTTATTCACAGAAAACGGTACGAATTACGAAAGTAGTACTTTCTGTGGCGCATAATACCTTCACGCTGACGCGGCACTAGGTTCTTTTCAAGTTAATGTGAAAGAATATAGTACTTTGGTTGGCTGCGCCAAAGGTACGTATGTAAACGCTTAAGTTCTATTCTCAAATAATATATCTGGTCCAGGTTGAAGATTTTACACTGTCATTATGAAAGAACTCCTACTGACGTAGGTAGTAGCAATGTTTTTTTCTTTATGGAATGAAAAATTGTGATAGCTTGCGGGTAGCCTTTTGTGGATCTTTCATGAACTGATTAATATTCCTTTGTTTCACTCTGTAGCAGAACCCCAGACTAAAAAGCATCATTCTAATAAGAGGAGGACATTGCAACAAAAGCAGCGACCTATCAACTCTACCGAGCCAAACGCCTTCCTAGCACGTTTCTTCAGACCCTTTTCTTCGGCAATGCTCGTGAGGGAACTTAACGGATGTAGGCTTCAAAGGTCAACATAAGATTAACCACACGAAGTGACATACCATCCAGTATGAGTGCGGGGAAAGCAGGACTGACTGTACAAGAGCCTATTTTTAGTCTTACTTGCATTTAGTCTCATCCCCCACCTAGAACACTAGGAATCGATCCCCTCCATATCACGCTGAATGGATTCTGTAACCTATAACCTTCTACTAGGATTCTCGCAAACAGCCAGGAAAGTGACATCATCAACCCCATCAACAAGTAAATTCTGAACAAGATCAAACAAGTCTGCTGTGTATACGATGAACAATAAAGGGCCCAGAACACTACCCTGTGTGACACCAGATACAACATCCAAAAACTCACAAGAACTCACTACTCGTCTCATCAAGAACCAGTTACACATTGCCGTCTGCCAGATAAAATCTGACTAACAACCAAGGAGCTTTAATTAAATATTAGAGAGGAGGGAGCTCTGCCACCTTAAGTTAGACCAGCTAGCGTTCCAACCTTTCCGGTGTGGTTGTGACGCGGTGTATTGTAATAGTATTATTGTATGAATACATTCCTACGGGGAGAAATCGGATCAGCCATGAAAGTGAGTGCCTCTGGTCTGGCACCCGGCGACTGTAACGAACGAATAATCATTAATCTCACTAGTGGAAGTAACGCGGGAGAAACAAACAAACTGATGTACTAATAAGCCATTGGTGCACACAGCAACTGGCTATAGCCGCACCGGAAATTTGAGCTTCACGGACGAGGCTCATGGATCCCTCATTTCTGTTGAACCTCCTTGCTCAGAACGTGAAAATTGAAGCACCAACACCCGTTAAAATAAGCTTATGAAGCAAGCCTAGGTGATTTACGCTATCAAAAGCAGCACTGAACTCAAGCTGGACAACCAAGCCTCATGACCCTTATCGAGTGCCAACTGCAACACAAGAGAAATATGAAGCGGGGCATTAAAAGTTCCTAAGCATTTGCGAAATCCATACTGTGTCGGAGGTAGGACATCCTCCTTCTCAAGAAAGCAACTCAACCTCGATGCAACCGACTTTTCATAAACTTCAGCCCTAACAGGTGCGATCGAGATGGGTCGATAATCTGCAGTCCGAAATGAGACACAGCCCTGCGGAACAGACCTTACATGAGCAATCCGCCCGCATTCCGGGAATGTGCCTAGCCGTAACATTCAACGGAACACAGAAGCGATCGAGGCCGCAAGCACACCAACCTCCCTCCGAAGAAAGAGCTGAAACATACCCGATAGATCAGTGCCATAATAGGGGTCCACTCTTCTTAGTCTTCTTTGTTCGATTAAAATGTCTTCGCCAAGTAGAGTTCAGAATTCAACTTCATATTTTCGCTACTTTATTTGGCTTGAAATGCTCATCTCTGTAGCTAGGATACCATATATAGTGGTTAACTTACTACCACTCTCTGCAGTTGTCTTGCCTTATTGTTTGGAAACCAAAAGGAATGAGGCTCACGTTCATTCGTTACCGTCCTGTTGGCGGTTTGACACCTTAGTATCTTCATATTTACAACAGCCATATTGACAGTAAGTGTGCGTTCTCAGAGTCTTGTGGGATTTAAATATACATTCTCTCTCAACACCTGCTCTGACTAAAGTGCCAACTGCGCAACCATGACCGGAAATTGAGCGGAGCTTTAGAGCAGCAGCGCACGTCACGCTGGCAGAAACTTTTGATACGCCAACTGTAACTTTTCAGAGCGGGCGAGTCAGTGGTGGCGATCGTGGATTTCTCGTAAAACTTTTGCCGGGTGCAATGAATGACAAGTGAAATGCTCAGCTTGAGGTTCTTACATATTTGACTCTACTCACTGCACTACCCTTCATGTCTTTTTTTTTTTTTGGTCCAGTGTTTGCTTGTGCAACACCCAACTTGTTTCATTGTGTTAGGATTAATACGGAGTGATATCACCCAGTATGTTAGATTTTCTGATGCTTATCACTTAACGGAATGCACATTTCGTTAATAGTAACATTGTCTTTCACTCTGAATGTTCTATCCCGATTCGGCTTATATTAATTTTTTTTCTGTTTTAGGGATGACACTTGCAGGCTCTCATTCCTTTCAGCTCATTCCGCAAATATCCACTGGATTGTCAGAGGCCCTTCTGCAGTATGATTTTGCTATTTGTTCTGTCACTGAAAAAATTTTTCATGGGATCCATTTTAAAATAGTCTATAGAAAGTCACCTTCATTTCTGTTGTTTTTAGCTATAGATGGGTACAGTGTAAATTTAAGTACCTGGGGTAGACCTTTCAGTCTTTTCGTATTCGTGTAGCTGAGCATGCCGGCAGGAGTTATCGTACCTGAAATATCCTATGCACCCACCACATTCTGTTGCTTGCAACCATACTGAAAAATTGAATCAAGTAGTCCATATTGGATAATATTCAAGTGTTAGGCAAAGCGCCATCAGCCGGTGACCTGCACATTTTAGAATCACCTTTTAATTACAGGAACAAATCGATTTTAGATTACACTAAGTCCGCCTATCCTCTGCAAATGATGGCTCCATATATATATTTTTTCATTCCTAGTTATACATTGTTATCCAGAAGTATTTTGAATACTATGCTTAATGTTTTTTCCATGTGTTGAGCATAACCTCAATGTTGGAAACATCTAGTTCTTTAATAATAAAAATGCAGACAAAATAATAGGTACTAGCGGGACCCGTGAAAATTCGACGCTTAATTGCTTTCACTTACCTTAGTTTAAGCTGAGGTAGCGCTTCTAATTTAACTCACCCCATCTGAACTCAAGTCCGCAGTTCAACCCTGTCTATAGTTACGCAGTCTGTCTTCCTTACAATCTCGTCTAATCTTTTCTATTATTCTCATTTCACCTGTGAATCACGCATTTGTTCTGTCAGCAACGAATTCGCACTCGTGTCTTGATAAAGGCATTTAAATACGACGGTACTCCTTGCACTGTTCTAAGTATTTGCACATCTTTTCTCAGTGCTGTTTTCCACAGTTTACAGATAATTTAGTCCTTCATATTGTTACACGTCTCATTGATTTTGTAGACGTATCCCATTTTTCACACTCTTTTACGGGACTCGTTGATATTGATCAGTAGCCCATCTTTTTTCTGCTCTGTTTGATGCAAATCTTAGGTAAGAAATTGGTACGTTGTTTTTAGTTTCATTCTCCTTATGAAGATGCATTCTCCTCTTCTTCCTCTTTTTCGATTTGCTGCTTCCATGCTTGTTGCTGCAGTGCTGAAACATCCTTGTGCAAGGATTCAACTTTTACATCGACATATTGCATGTCCTTTTGTTTTACTTTCTTAGAACAGAACACACTAAGTCCTTAACTAAGGCTAGGGGGTTGCACTAACTTGTATTGTAATTGAAATACAAATTCCCCTTAAAATGCAAGTATAAACACACAAGCTGTTTTACATCCATGTGCACCAGTCAGTGAGGCAAGTGATGAAGGGAAGATATTCTATACAATCCTATAGAGTATCGACGATGCTGACATCAGATATGCTTGTTATACTATGAATAATTAGATAGGCAATGGTCCATTTCTAACATTACGAATTTTTAGGATCCAAAGAATTGAGAACTTTGTAAGAATGGGAAAGCTACAGTCCAAGGTTGTATCAGCTGCAACTTACTCAAGCACGTCTACAGTGAAAGAGAAAGATTCTTGAAAGTTACAATATCCCCAACACCCGCTTTCTCAACGAAAGAATTTAGGCTAAAGAGAAGTACCAACGTGATCACAAACATTAAAACCTGACGTTTTGGATTACTAAAATGAATTTAGAGATTCTACTCCGGGTATTTGGACTGCATCAACTGCAAAATTACCGTACGTCATATTTCAATTCATGCATGCAAACCATTTGCTTAATTTTTCTTTTACAGTACTTGAAAAATCGCGAAGATCTCGACATATTATTTATACCTATCGGAAATGCGTTTGCACTAATTTACTAGTTCCAAACTCTCACTGATAATATATTTTTACAAATTTCGTTAAATTTCCTCTACATACAACGCCTCAAAGCTGGTAAAATTTTATTAGCTGTGAGCACTAGTAAACAATTACACTCTCAGGAAGTTGAGCCGCCGAGCGTGGTAAATGGAACCAACCCATCCAGCCACACTGCGTGTAACTTTCGTAAATCCTGATTACTATGATTAGTGATACCAGTTCAAAGATTACTATTCATAGGATGCCATCAGATCAGTTAAGACTGCAGCGGCAAAAAATTCGTTTTAAATAGACTACTACAAGGGTATAAAAAACTGAAAGGAAAGAGGTCCAGTAGGAAAAACGCCCCTTAAGAAAAAAAAGGCTACACGGAAAAAATCCCCGGTAGGAGAAAGCCCCGTCTGTCTCTTGTAGTATCTTTAGGAACTGAACACAGCTATTGTAAAGTAGGTACATCATACAATAATAAATTAAATAATATTGTGCTAAGCTAAATAGTTTTCTATGTGCTACAGTGGGTTGCAAGAGCCCCTAAAATGGGTAAAGTGAAGTTAGGTTAGCCCTTATATGCATAGCATGCCATATACGACACGCGTATAGCATGCTATATACGACTCATTTCAACACTCCTTCGGGAGTGTTAATGTTGTGCGCGATCGATGGATTTGCGCGATCGATCGATCGCGCTGCGCAAACGATCGATCGTTCAAATTTTAAGATGAACGAAAAAAAAACAGTCTTTGCCTCCCCTAACCTACCCGACATTAAACCCAAATATAGTCCAACTTACCCGATATTACGGCCTAATACCTACAACATCCATCGTTTGCGCAGCGCGATCGATCCATTGTCCAAATCCATCGTTCTCGCACGACATTAACATTAAATTATGCATTGAAGGGTTAAGGTAAGTTAAACTAGCTTAAGTTAGGTAAGGTTAGGTCAAAATAGGTTAGATTTGGTGTTGTTTGAATAAATTTGGTTAGATAACAATGAGTTAGGCTACGTAAGGTAAAAATAGGTTAAGTCAGAGCAGATTAAGTTTCACCAAAATAGAGCGGGTTAAAATAGATGTGGTTACAACTGGTCATTTTATTCCATGTTAGAAGAGATTAGATTAGGTAGCAGAAGATTCGTCAAAGACATGCTAGGTTAGGTTTGAATAGAAGAAGAGGCCACAGTAGGCTAAATTAGGCAAGGACTGACTCACTCGCCATCACCTTGACAGTCCTTGCTGTCGGCTTTCTCTTTGGCCCACCTCCCACTGCGTGGCGGTATGGTCCAGGCAGAAAGTGCGGCAGCTGATTTTTTAAGCTTGAAGAAGGACACTCTGCTGACATTCAGTTCGCCAGCTACGCGGTGCACCGGCTCTCCCTGCTCGCTTAGGGTGAGGCCCGAGTCTTTTCCTCAATGGTTATCTCTTTCCGACCCATTGTGATGCCGTGGTGGCTTTTAGTATGGTACTAAAATAAGTGAAAAGGTGGAAAATTAGAGGCCCGTGGACCAGCGCAACGCACGTGTACTCCACTCGAGCTCTGATAGATCTTAGACTGATGGGTAGCGGGGATTTGAGTGTGGCGCTGGGGTAGAGCAACACACGTCATACCACCCTCCTCTCTCCGCTCATATGGCGAGGAATGCAAAAACAAAGTTACCGGCGAATTATGCGATAACTTTCTTTTTGCGGCACAGGGGCAAACTTTGTTTTATGCCGCCACTTTTCGGTGTAATTTAACTTATTTTAAAATAAAGTACGTTAAGATAACTAACTCGAAGTAATAAATATACATCGATGGTAGGCTGGCGTTTTTTTTCCTCCCGGAGCTTTTTCCTATACCCAATACAAAACTCAGCAACACCACCTACACATCCCTCATCTTCAACTGGTCTATCTATTGATGCTCTAGGTCGTCTCTCCTTGCCCATAACTTGTTCGAACATTTCCAACATTTATAAAAGGTTTTTTTCCCCGGACGTGGCTTCTCTAATTAGTCATATTCCAATTAAAGATATTCTAGGTAGACTCAGCAATAAATCGTAGCCAGTCCTATATTCGTTTTATTCAACTTGCAGGTATGGCATAAACGAGTATCTCTGTGCGGCCGCTGAGACCTTTCGCTGACAAAGAGCATATCCGTTGATTCAAACTTTGCAAGCCAAAGTTCTCTAGTCCTGGACACTTATTTATTCATTTTCTGGCGGTTTTGCCTTAAATTTGACGGCCATACTACAGTACTTGTATAGCTATATGTTTGCACTACTAGTTGTGTTAAGCTCAAACCACAAAATTAGCCTGGAGTGCAGAGTCTTTCGGTCGATGTAGAGAAGCGTTTCTTTCAAATTACGAGAACACAAAATTTCAGAAAACGTTAAAAGCGATTGAGTCATGTACAGTTAACTGAACAATTTATAACTTGTATATTTTTTTAGAGCAAAAATAAACTAAAAAGAAGTAAGGTTTCAACAAGTGTAATTTGCTTATATGCTCTATTTTTTGCTGTGTCCTGATTGTATGCTGCTGTACAATTTCAAAATTATAACCAAGAAGTCTGGCAGGTGAATGTCAACGGATGAGAAAGTTACGCCACAACCTGCTCAGTGACTGGACTGAAGCATTTCTCTCAACTTTCTGCCTGGCTTGTATATGTTACGACTTACTGCCTGGCTTGTGTATGCTTCCTAAATGTTTCATTAATTTTATGAATTCTTCGAGTGAAACAATATTACAGAAAATGACTAAAATTTCAGGGAACAGACTTCAAAAAAATATTCTCAAGTAATGCACCTCTACACGATTTTTTATTTTTTTCAGTTTTTCAAAGAAGTTTAGCGTCGTTTTCATATGTCTTACATAGAGTGAAGAATACCTGCTGTTAATTACCTCCGTCAAGAGGTTATGTTTTCGTTGGAGTTTGTCTGCCTCTTTGTCAGTCTGTTACCCAGATACTGTAACTTGGAAAGATATCGACGGCTCTTTAAGAAATTGACTGTGGGATCTAGGTATGTCAGGAGGAACATAATTTACTTTTTTTGTCAAGATCCGCCCCGCCTTTTTTTTGTCTTTTGTTTGTCTGCCTTTTTTCTTGGTAATTAAATTACAGGAATTGTTGGGAATTGACCAAGAACAACTGACAAGATTATTGTGGTGATCTGTCCGTTTGTTTGTCTATTTGTCTTCCTCTGTTTTATGTTTATCAGCAGATAACTAAAAATTTATTACCACATAGTTGCATAAAATTTTTCGGGAATTGCTGGAAATGCTACAAGGCACAAATGAGCAAAATTTGGCGACTGTCGGTTCGTTCGTTTTTGTGTTTGACTGTACTGTATTTTACCATCAGTGTTTGTTTGAATAAAACTCAAAAAGTTATGGACGGGTCTTCAAGAAAGTTACACGAAATACTATCAATATTAAGAGGCACAAATGACCAAATTTTTGTGACAATAAGAAGGAAATGCTGATCTCAGTACCAATTTGAAATTTTCGTTAATATTGCCTTGCTTGGCGGAGGTATGCGCTCTCAGAGAGCTTCTCTAGTTACCTACCTATGCTTCCACCGTATTTCTGTTCCTACAACACATACAAATGTCTGCACTTGCTTAGTATTTTGCTAGGGTCGATGATACCTCAAGCGTGAGGTAGTTAAAACAGCGTTGTTGTAAAAGTTTAAGTGATATTGTTTGCTGAAGAGCGAATACAGACCAATAATTATTGATCCACTAAAAAGTTTTTTTTACCTTTTTTGCTGAGATTTTGCGCCGGCCAAGATGCGATGTCAGCTAAGCTCGGTTCGTTAGTTAATTAATGTTGTCTATCGGGTAGCGCATCAGTATGACGCCAAAACTCGGGTAATCTGTGGTTGACTGCAGCCGTACATTACTTGGCGATAGTGGGCATTTACATGCCTGCGGCACGAACTAGTGCATGTGGGTTTCCTAATTGGCGCGTGCGGTCGAGGTGACTTGACCTTTACGGAACTCTTCGAGGCCATTGATGAGCCAAAACACCAGCCGACCAGCGGTGGTGGATGTGCTTGCTACATCGATTAGGATTGATGTGGCATAATTTGGAAAAAGGGTCTTGATGCAAAATATAAATTTTAACTTTCTGTTAAAAAAACATGCTAATTGCTTTTCGCCCCATTGCTCCCTCCGACCTCCGTCATCTGTCAAATCAATAGCCACTCTGCCACTAATTAAAGGGCCTTTTTGTTCCACATAGCCATTACAGCTGATTTAGAGGCAGTCTAGCTAATTAAAAACAGAGAATGGAAATTCAAGAATAACTTTTATCGTTCGCTGTTACTCCAGTTGTAACTGAAAATTAATAGGAACATTAATTTTGTTTCATCTCACAAGCCCATTTCACAGTGATGTATTCGTAGGTCCTCCCTAACAATTCGTGTAAGACTACAAAATTTTGTGGACTATTCGCGGTTTTCAGCAGTTCGTGTATTTGGTAAAGTTGAGATGTTTGCTTCCACTTAGCAACCAAATTTGGATCTTCACTACAGAGCGTGCTCAATATTCATTGCGAGGTGGCAGCGTCACAAGCGGCTCCGCCAAATACTGCAGGCCAAAAAGTACAGCACACTTTCATGCGAGAACAGTTTGCGGGCACTGAAGAGGGGGCCATAAAAATCGGGTGTGTTGGCGTTGTTTGGCCTGCTATAGTGACCTTTGTTGAATGAACTTTCACTGCTATACGATCTGCACACACACACACACACAGACGTAATGGATTAAGACGTACACGTATCAGACTAACTCTGCCATCCACTCTTCACTGCAAGATAATTCGTATAGAAGGTGAGGAACGTTATGAACTTTGATGGCGTTTGCATGTCAGCGCTGCACAAGAGAGTGAAAATCGAGGCATGATGATGATCTCGTTCTTTGTATCATTTCCTTAGTGCTCTGAGCTGTGCCGAAACCTAACCACTTCCTTGTGAGACTTCTTGTCATCAAAGCTGTCAGAGAATTGCTTTGCACATCCACAGATTAGAAGATACTTGATGTAGAGTTCGCTACGTCTGCTTTTAAAGTAATGACAGCTTCGAATGGCGCCGTAAAAGCTAAATTAAGTCCTTTCAAGTCGTCTGGTGATGGCGGCGCTATTGAAGTAAGTGACTAGTTTTATCTTGGGTGGAATTAGAATGATTGCATTTGCTACAGTTCATTCCCTGTGTTGTCATTGAAATTTGGATTGAAGGCGTCTCGACAGCCGCGTGAGTCTTGCACGAGTTTATTAAGACGTGGCACAGCAACGAATTTAGGTTGTATAAAGTATCTACGTGTCACGCCTTACTGCAGATTGATTTCTTAGAAACAAGTCCAGTTTAAAGACACAACACAATAGTGTTAGTCAATACAAGGAAGCTTTCCACTCAAGTCAGTGTAGTCATGCATATTCAAGAAGATTCATGCAGTAAATGCCGAGTGATACGACTTCATGTAATATGACTCAATTTCTATCGTGACGCGCTTTATTGCAGATGTCTAAAACGTTCACTTTTGGTACAGAAAACAAACTATATTCCTTTTACCAACATATAATTCAAACAACGAAACAGAGTGAACAATTATTAGAACATGAAACACATATGTCAGAGGTACACTATGTGAATATTGTCTAATTTAATTGTTGACATCTTGTGACTGTTTTAAAATGACATTGAATGGTCTATCGGCCGTTGAATCAGTCAGTCCTTTAACCTCAGCAGATGTCATCGCATCAGCAGTACTCTGAATCGTCTGCCTCAGAGTCTCCTTCGATGCATACTGAACACCTCCCTCATAAACCTTCGTCATCAAGACGGACCACAGATTTTGATGGGGTCGAGGTCAGAAGAAGTAGGGGGCATGTCACGAGATGTGCCTCTACGAGGCCTAGATTACTCAGGAACGCCGTGGTGGCCTTAGCGGAATGCGATGTCAGATTACCACGCATAAACATCAGCTGACGTCAGAGTGCAAGTGGCAGGACTTCCAACCATTCTCACAAATGCTCTTCCAGAAGCTGGTAGTAGGTCTTGCTGGTGTTTTTACACCTTCGAGCACTGACAATACTCCTATTCTCTCGGCGCCGACGAACCCTGCCCAGATCATTACTCCACCTCATCCTGCTGACCCCGCAGTCACTAAGGACGAGGTTCTCAAAAGGTAGCCAAGACATGACCTATCCGACAGGTCCGTCCAAGGTAGGGCGAGCGTCATTCATGAATAGGATATTGCGGAAGTCGGTCTTCATGTATTTCTTTGCCCATGCCATGCGTTTCTCCTTGTGAGACCTGTTCGGAGGGATCTGGGGATGGGTTTTAGATTATTTGCCACCTCTTTAAGAACACTACACCGGGTATATTTCGACACAGGTCCAATTCCAGCAGCTGCGGAATTTCGTACAGCCTGCAGACGTACATATTCTCTTCATATCCCTCTTGGTTATTTTTCTTCGCTTGCCTTTGTCCTTTGACCTTCCTTAAAACAAGGAAGCAATCGATAATTAGCTTTTCTGGTCATATTACTTTCGTAAACATGCACGCAAGAACGCATTAGTCTCCTTTAAGATCTCTAGGTGACGTTCGAGAGCGAGCTGTCCGACTGACTTAACAGACACAGTGATTGCAATACCTAATGATACTAACATAGAAGGTTGGAAACACTTTCTAAAAATAAATATGCATGTTGTGATCTATGCAAATTTTGTGAATTCACTAGAAGCGTTCGATTGGATGTCTATAAAATATAACAATAAATTGCATCGCTCTCGCCAGGGTTGGCATAGACCATTTTTTTTTTTGTTTTGTTTAAACCAAAAGGCATGTTTTTTGGTTAAACAAAAAAAAAATCGTGTTTTTTGCTTATTTGCTTTTTTTAATATTATGTTGTTTTCCCAAGTTTTAGGAATTTTATCCAACATTTTAAGGGATTTCTGCCGTGTAGACGCATGTAGCTTGCTAATCATCAGGAATCTTAGTCATTTCATTTCAACTTCCCATTGAAGAGGAATGATTTTAAGATGAAAGGGTTACGAAAAAATATTCATCACAGTACCTGTATTTACTATATGGCTACATTTATTATACAAACTGCAGAGATGCTATGAGTTTTAATTGCAATATTAAATCTTTTGAAAAACTTGAATACACTTCAAATTGTAACTACAACTTGACAGATATAGCTAGCTACTAGCTAATTAAGAGCAGAGTAATGAACTGAAGAAAGTGAAATAGCTAGATGCCTCCATACTTCTCATGAGCTCACTAGCTATCTCATAGCAACTATTTTACTTCTACTTCTAATTTTCAGTACCTTCTATCTTACCAAAATATAATGATACATGCAACTCTGAAATAAATAACACAGAATTAAATTAAGTTATAGGTTTTTATTAAACATTAGCAATAGTTCACCCTAACTGTCCTAACAGTCAAATTGATTCCTGATAAGAAACACATTAGCTCATTCTTTGAGTTGGGTGACTAACTTTTGATACTTTCTAGAAATAAAACTGTTTATTTTGGCCCACAACTACTCCCCAGTATGACAACTTCCCTCCCCCAGTAGAGCAACTACCCCAGGAGGAAAACCACCTCTAGGACAGGAACCTAATCTAGCCTTCTTAATATATGTTTCTTGGTCTAACCTCGAAAGCTAGTACCTCTATTAGCTGAGTTCGATGTATATGTAAACAAATAAACACACAGCGGTTTGTTTTATTTTGTTTTGATGACTTATCTCTGATACAAAGCCGAAATTTAAATCAAGAGGATCCTAGACTATATTTTAATAATTTTTTTTCTACCCGACGTCACAAGATCGGAATGCTTGGATTGTAGCCAAAAATGATGTTTTTTTTTGCAGTTTAAAGACATCCTCAATAATCATGGTAGCAATGAAAGCGCAGCAGTGGAGAAGTATCATCACATATTCTTTGTCGTCATTTCTATCCGCAGGGTGCACTAGCATCGGAATATTTGCGAGAGCATTTCATTTTCGTTCCGGAGCATTGGCACGCTCTAGAGCAGCGGCTTTAGACTTTTTATCCAATACCCCCCCCCCCTCGCCAAGGCCGCTTAAGGTCTTACCGTGATCCATGTAAGAGACTTGGAAAATGTTGTGGCATGCCACCGCACGGGCGATCAGTGTTGTCACTTTTCAAGCTGTCGAGAGCTTCAGCAGCTGTGTAAAATCTTCTTTAGATACTTACGTGAGAACAAAGTATGCTCGCCTGAAATACTAGTGGTACCGCAAGAAACTCTAAACACATCTCACAGGCTCCTTACCCAGCATTCAAATAGCTGCTCTAGAGGGCTAGGTTCGTTATGCACAATGCAGACGAGAAGCAAAAATTGCTGAAAGTGGCATTTCGCCAACAAATGCTCTACCAGATTCGGCGAAAAAGTTGCTCGACAGGCGACTTCACCAAGATGGGTTTAGGCCAATCTTGTTCGTAGCTTTCGAGCAATTCAGAGCAACTTTCCGTTCATTTTTCCCGGTTAGCTATTCACCAGTATATATGTAACGCGGGCGGTTTTCTTAAAATTTCCCTTTAAATGGCAGCAACTGCAATGCAAAAAGGATAAAATGAATTTCTCTTCAGGTTACAACGATGGTAGTAAAAAACGTACAGGTCAAAGTTTCGTTTACAAGTGACAAGATCGTACAGACATTCAGCTGCTGAGCACTATGCACAGGGTATGAAAATCGCGTGTAAGCAAGCAATGAAACTTATCAAATAACCATTTCTATTTTAGATGCAACTTGCAACAATCTTACCCTATAGCATTGCAACCGCAAGCGCTTGTCGCTGCCACGTGTGCATTAACATGTCCCCTGAGGGCCATAGGCCATAGGGTTAGCTTAGTGTAGGTTCGCGCATCATATTTTATGGACAGTAGCAACCCCAGGGGGTTTGTACAGGTTACTCTAGCCATTAGCCAGGCCTTCGTGACGTCTGTGCCCACTTTGCTTCCTTCCGACTTTGTACTCTTACTGATATTATTTTCTTCTTTTCTTCCTGTTCTTTCCTGACTTGCTGCCTGTGTGGGAACACCTTCGTGCATTGGTTCCCCGTTTCTATCTACATGATGTAGTGTATGTCCCATATTTCTTCCTCTATTAGATCACCTTAGTTGTGGAGACGGAGGCTTAAATTATTCAATGATCTAACCATTAACATGTCGCGGCTAGCCGGATCTACCCACAACACTGTCCCGTCGAAACCACCTAATATGTCGCTCGTCTGCGCACGGCCTTAGAGTGCTCTGCAAACTTATGTCCGCTAGAGGAGGGTTATAGTTAGGGCATCAAAAGACGTCAGCGATTCGCACTGCGAGGACGAACTAAGCTCATTCGGGTTCACTTGTCCAGCCATTTGAGAGGACCGAAGGTTTCACCACTTGGGATTGTGCGGCTTGTATTGGTCGCAACTCACGCTAGCTTGAGACAGCGGACAACCCCTTTTGCTCGACAGTTATAAATTTTCGGACGTCTTAAAGGTAATAAACTTGGGTTTTCCCTTTGAAATTCAATTCAAAATGATGAAATTGACGCTCCTCTCCTGAGTTCCTATCAAAGTAATCCAAATAAGCTTAACTTACCTTCACTGTGCCAAGCACTTGACAGGTCGTTGAGCATGATTTTTCAACAGTCATTTTGTCTTGGCAGGCTGCTAATTCACACTCATTCAGTTTTTATGTTTCTTTTTTCCTTCCCCACTTGTTTTCAAGCAAGGAAGTTCTTCGATCGCGAATTACCTTTTACTACTTTAATCTACAGGAAGGTGTTACAATTACGTCATATATTATTACCCAGCTTTTTTTTTTAATTAGCAGGGGGCATAAGATGGGCCGTAGATTTGCTTAGTTAGGTTCACCATCTCCATTACGGGAAGCAGCACCCATAGGATAACCCTGCGAGGTTAGCTTCGCCTTTATCTAGGCCTTTGTGACGCCTGTCTTTCGTGCTCAGTTTTTTCCTTCCGATTTCGTACTCCAACTGATCTTATATATGTCTTTTATTCCTCACGTTTCCGGACTTGCTGTTCCCATGCGCATTGATCTTGCGTGGGAACACCTTCATGCATGAGTTCCACGCTTCTATCGACATACTATAAACCCGTTCGATTGAACGCCAAAATTAAGCCTTAGTGGCGTGACTTATTCGAAGCTTTAGACAGAAGCTCTGGCTTTGTCACTTTCAATAATTGCACTACAAGTCTTAAAAACAACGCGATTACGTTGAGCCTGCTGCAAACACCGCTTTACGGAGTAAAATATTGAGTTTTTGGAAGTTCCAAGGGTAACTGTTTGAAGATAACTACCTGAAACTCAGTTAAGCTGGTCGAAGCCAGACCACCTGCGTGAAGTTTCAAAGGCCAAGCCTCTGTGGCTTAATTTTGGCGCCTAAAGGTAAAGGTAAAGTCAACTTAGACCACACCTTCACCTGGGAAACCCACATGCACTGGTTTGTGCTGCGGGTATAGGACCACTGGCCTCATATGAGTAAGTGTAGTTGCAGTCGACCTCGGGTCACCAAGAACTATGGTGCCAATTTGACGGAAGGAACAAATGACCCGATACCCCCCACCCCCTCATCTCTTAGGAAGGCAGTTCCGCCACGGCGCCGTGCATGCACACACAACTGCCGAGTCAGCACACCAACATCTGTAAAGAGCTCGCGAGAGTGGCTAGGCATCGAACGTGCGAGCGATACAAGGTGTTAGAGCTGAGAACGGAAGCATGCTGCTACCCTCCTATATGTCCCTTCCTTCTTCCTCCGTGAGATCGCCTTACTTGTACAAACGGAGGCTGAGCTGAAACTACTGAATAATGATCATACTTTTTGTTCTGTTTTAAGAATTTAATCATTTGTTTTATTCAATTTATCCATTTATTCTTATCTTCGTAGTATTTTTTATACTATGTACGCTAACAATCTGTGTTATTTCAGATACTTTGCTCCAAACCTTGTGCTGGTGTGAATACTTGAAGCATTTGCCGAGTTGTGTATCGTAGTGAAGAAATTTAGTCATAGCAAAAGAAATTATACATAAACCTAATGGTGCCAGTGCTTAGTTTTTTTTAATCTCTAAATTTATTTTTTTTAACGTAAGACTCGCCACCTTGAAGTGACGATTGCTATATTTATCAGTGCCTGGAATTTGTTTGGCAATTTGATCAAGTTTTCAACAATCGCTTTTAACGAGCAGTTTATGAGCTTGTCTTGATTAACATTATTTGTGCATACTTCCCTATACGTTTTCATGCTTCAAGTGACTTAAGTTTAACTGAAAGTGTTTGAAAATTTAGTTGAACGTTGCCTGTCAAAGACGGTGAAGATTATCGCACTATATGAAGTGATAATGATCATCAGCGGAGACTGCCCTGCGGGACCTACAACCGTGCAGTTTAGATCCACTTAAGTGTAGCTATACGTAAATCACATTCGCATTTAGTGGTAATGTATCATTTAATGCCGCTAATGCATTGTATCCACAGGATTGGCAAGTACTGAAACGAACTTGTGAGTGAAATGGAGTGGACTATTTGAGTGCCGTATCCAGCAATGCTAATCCAACTAATTCCAATATGTGCTTGCTGATGGTAATCCCAGTGTCGTGACTAAATAGTGAACAATTACTGTATATATCGCAGTAGACACTGAACGACTGTAACTTTTATGTAAAGAGATGCCAGCATGGTAGCAGTGGCACAGGGCCTCGCCCTTCTTCCTCGCCTGTCTCCGCCGCATCCCCTGCAGCTCTTGCTCCTCATCATCGGCAACTTCGGCGTCGCTGGAGCTGAGGGTGAGTACCTGCCTTCTCAATTAGCTACTTCGTCCAAGCTAACTGTTCAGATCAGTTAGGTCCTGGGCGTAATTATTAGATCAAAAGTTAATTCGAAGTAGCTGGGGCTGATTACACTTACATTTTTGTGTGTGTGAGTGATGTTCATATGTTCTAAACCTTCTGCTTTCAGTACAACGGTAGCACATTCCTGTGCTCAATAGACTCGGCGGGTTGTAAAAGAGGACAAAAGAACTAAAGTGATTTATTCTAATTGTATTTTCTAAATAAGCTTTTTGACTCGTGAATGAAAGCCATGGTGCAGTACAACTGCATTTTAATGGAGTATATATGGGCATGACACGTTATTACGTTTGAATAACAGACTGTGGACTATTCCACCCGGCGCTGTAGGCTTACTATCAGTGTTTCAAGGATTGCATATTACAATCTGGGACACGTGCGACACTGATGTTAGTCAATCACCTTGAATAGCGATTCAGCAATTATTATGTACTCTTTTGAGAACTCCTTCTATGTCAGCTGCCCTGAATTGAACGTAAATGCTTACTAACTCGATATTCTGTTTCTTCGTGTAGCTACAGTGAAGTGCTGAATGCCATTCTCGCTGCTGCTCGCTTACTTTGGAAGTGATCTCCTGTCTGTGCATCCTCCCGGTTTGTAATTTCATAGCAAGCCCGTTGTAATTAGCCATGGGAAACTAATTCTGGGGCGGCTCGTGGTTACCAAAGTGGGGTGCTGCATGATTCCGTACCAGGTTATTTTTCATCAACTGTAGCTGAAAGTAGCTGATACTGTAGCAATGTCAACGGCAATGAACTGCCACTGGAGCTTATATAAATATATAAATTCGCATAACTGTAAGTGTGCATGTAACTAAACCTATACGGTTTCTAGAGTACCGCGCTGTCAATAATGATAGCGAGGAAGTTTTGAACAGCCGTCTTCATTTAACATACTTTTGTTACTAATGTGCTTCAGAAAGATACACTGCAACGGCAAACTCAGGCTACCATAAGAGATAAGTGCTCTGCCTTTTAATCATCTAAGCAGCACACTCGTTCCCCACCTTATATGACGTACGGGTACGAATGAGCTTGCCTATATAAGCAGGCAGCAAAGCATTACTCAATTTCATTAAATTCCCCGCCACGTCTCCTACTTACCCTGTGATAAATCTTCAGTACATCGGAATTTATGTGTTGAGACGAAAACTGCCCCGTCAAAGGAAGAGTACAAGCTTCAAAAGAATAATTGCTGTGTCTACTGCCCCTTAAAACATCACTGCTTCATATGAGCTTCGCTGATTATCTAGCGAATTTGTACGTCGTGAACGGAGAGCAAATATACCTAGTTTAAATCTGTGAAGAAAGCAATTGAAATCAGACTCCGTGGCAGCGCGAAGAGGAGCTGTAAATATCATTTATTGTTTCGATTTTAACGTTAGCTGAGCGAGAAGTGCATTCAAGTAATGGGATAAGGATCCCATCTTCGTCATCTTCTGTGACCTGGGCTAATTTTCGCCAATCGATCTCCACGAAAACGCAACATAATTACAAAATCTTCAATCAAACCTTTTTCTTGCCTATTTCGTTAAGAGCGTGACACGAGTCTTACAAATATATAAACAATTACACGACGGTGTTTATTATATCTTTTGATAAAGCACAACTTATGGAACCTTTTAAAACTTGCGGTGGTTATCAAAGGCGATTAGTAGTCAAGTTATTGAAATGATGCGAAGCCATGATGGCCGAATGGCTTGTACGTATGTAAAGTTGGAACTGTATCGCTGCGAATATAGACAGCAAATATTTTGAGCAGATTTGCATAAATGTCTACAATATGATAAAGACCGATGTGTATTTATCCATTTTCTGTCACGCTTTAACAAAACAGATGGGCGGAATAAGCCCAGGTTGGAGGCTCTGGTCGTCCTCTCAAGTTCCATTGAAAACTGTTAGGTAGAATATAGGCCGGGTTGCAGAAGATGGCAAACGTATCTTAATCAGGGACAGTTGAAATTCAAACAATGAAGACATCGCAGTCTTGGTCTGATTTGTACGAGTATTAGCTTCTCCATACATCGAATCTATGGCAAAGTATCGGGCGACGTTATGTCATAATATACTTCTTGCATTGCAGAAGTTGAAATCGTAGCACTGAAGATACCTGGAGCTTCCATTGGCACTCTCATGCATCTTGATTCGTAGTTTCTTCCTACAGATGATTTCTTTGCTTCAGCTATTCTCCCAAAGTTAATTCAATAAAAAATGGTCGATGAAACAGCTTTCGCTGAGCAAAAATCATTTGACATGTATACTGTATAGGCTAGCCTACCTAATCCGCAATACATAATCTGAGCTATTACTTTGAGCGTTGCTGATCGGTCTGCAATAAGCCATGTATTTTCTCCATTTCAGAGAAAAAAAAGTTTCGATACTGAGCGGCTGTGAAGCCGTAAACCCTCTTCTCAGGGTGCATAGGTTAACAGTTGTAATAATGAGTGTATGATCAATGGAGAAGGTCATCCCTAATTCTTCGCTGTCATTTTATGACAGCGCGGGCCCTCTAGTAACATATAAATCCGGTGGTACTTCAGAAATTTGTTAACTGACCATGATATCCTTAAACATTCTGTTAGAGCATATTAAGCGAATAATTTCTCCATAGATCAAAGCAGTACGCGGCTGGCTAAGCGGTCGGTCCTCATAGTGATATTATAGTGGGCTGTTCCTCCGGTACTATGCTACGTAAATTGCATATCATAATTTGGGAGAGCATAAAGCGTTGCTGCTAGAAGTAAGAGATTAGTGTCTTTGTATTCGCTAAAAATTGTTTCGAAAGTCTTCAACGTCTATATTTTAAATCTGGCAAAGCAACGACGTGCTTGCCGTTTTATTGTTATGAGTGGACTGTGAAAATCGTACCAAACTTTAAACGTTAACAACTTCAAAAGATATGGAAAAATTTCAAATCTGTGTGTTACAGTACAGAAAAAAAGTGTTTTCTATCGATGTAATAAGTGGCATCGGTGCTGTACTGCTTGAATGCAGTAAATAACAGCAGTGGCGCAATAATTTTTATGAGACAAATATAGGTACTGCACAAATGAAACAATTATTCTAATATTTCTCTAACAGAGTTATGAAACTTCAATGCACTTCAATAATAAAAACGTCTGTCCGTTGATTTAGATTAGAAATATACATTTTCATATGACATGCCCACTATTTTCTTGGACACTTTTTGCACATCATATCTTGCTCTGATCAATCTCATCGAGCTTTCAAAATAGAAGCTTTTTTCTTTTAAGACGTTCGTTTTATCAATACCGCGATGTGCTGCTGCAAATAGCTCAAAATGAGAGATGGTAGTGCATATAATTTAATCTCCAAACAGCCACAAGCAAGAAACAAGCTTGTAAAGTCAGGGCTTTTGAGATGACATGCAATGTCGTAATACACTCAACATTTTTCTAGTTAATTTTCAGGCTTTGTTTCTTTAAGAGATCGCGCTACTACTGTAGAACAGTAATTTTTCATTTTCTATTATTTCCGTATTGGAAGGATGTTTAGAATAGCATAGTAAGCTCCATTCCATCAGCAATAATTTAGCACAAGCACTCGCAGAATATCACGGAGAAATTATACGTGTCAGCTGAAACACTACCCTTCAGTGAGCATCTGTGGTACTGAAAATCAGCGTATATGTTGTCTTAAAGTCTCAACTGGGCCTCGTTTCTTGTATATTAAAGCTTGTGTTAATTCTGGAAGAGAAAAAGTAAGCAACTACTTGTTATTTATTACTATTCTAAAAATGCTAATTGAAAGTAAAAACTGCAATGCCCTTGCCTGTTCCTTGTGATCCTCACCCAACTTATGTGATAATCGTAATTGAGTTGAGAAGTTTTTCTGGTTTCTTTTAATTCTTGCATTCAATCAAGTGATGGGGTTTCCTTGCGCCGACGGTCAGGTTCTTTTCTGAAGTTCTAGCCCGAACATTCTTCAAAGAATTACCGAAGATTTCCTAAAAATGAACTTCTTTCCCAATGGCTAGGTATTTCGGCAAAACTTGGGTCGTTCTCTCTTTAGATTCTCAAAGAAGAAGGAAGAATGCGGGACCACAGTGGCCTGAAAGGAAGCGAAATCAGTCTTCTCTCAAATGCTGAGCGCCGTCTCACGCTGAGCTGAAAAAAGTGCGAAAAGAATACCCCATTGAATAATACGCTACCATTCGCACAAAGAACGCTACCGAGTAGGCCAGGCACCAAACAAACTCCTCAAATGGAATTCCCCTGTTACTAGAGGCAAAAAAAAAAAAAAAAGAACTGCATAGCATTGTTACTCCTTTCGCTTTGGAATAATTTTAGAGCAAAGTTATAATGGCTTAACACTGCAGCTGGGCACGCAGCGAACGGTAGGCATACTAGTATGCACGTCGCGATCCGCGTGAGAAAGAATGTAATAAGTTGGAAATAAATTGGCCCGATAAAAAAAAACTGTAATTGGCTTTGGTTTTACCACATCTTGCAAGAAATTTTGTCTGCTCTTCCATTGTTATTTTAATTCCGGGCTTTCTTATTATCTGTTTTTTATATCATAAAAGTACTTTCTCTTTTCATTCCCTGTAAACTCTTATGGCGTTTAAAAATAGGCAAACCATTTTAGGGGGAGGGGAGTTGTGGCATATTTTCAGCAATTATTCAAGCTAGTATATGTACAAATAATTTTGAGCTCTATTTTTCTAGGAACGCAAACACAAGAACTTGCTGTAGCCACGTTCAGCAGGTAGAGGGGAAAATCGTATAAAAAGCTCCAGATTCTGAAATTACGCAATTATGGATGGGATTTCGAGTTCATTAGTTCGTAGAACTGCCTTAATAATAGAAGTAGACTTACGGCAAACATTGTTATTTTCTTTATAAGAGTCTGCTGTAGCCTGAGCGGACCGTTGTTGTACTGGGACAGTATACGGGGTCTCTTAGCCTGTATTTATGTGGTCAAATCTGTTACTTCAAGTGATCATTAAGTTATGAGCGAATAGCGATGTAGATAGTTGCGAGCGAGCAGCGACGTGGGTATGTTGTGTTCTGTTCTGTGCGGATGATGGTGCATACTAAATTTACAGACTCTAGATTTTTCTCTTTTTCTTTAGAGTCACGGATATTGTATATTTGAGGGAACCACTGCACTGTTGCGACTTCAGCGACGCATTTATTGCTAAAACATGAATATTAATGATACGGCTGCTGATCGGTTTGAAGATGAACTTGCTCTATAGATCTTCTTCATACTTCTTGTGTATAGTGTTTATATCTGATCTTTTGCCGAGCAAAGAAAAGTGAATAACTCTATGGTAAACAAGAACTGGAGCCTACAAGAGCATAGAATTGATTGTCGTTCATGGGTTACGTTAGCCCATCTTTCGTTATGGAGAATGGATTCTGAAGACCCAGATAGTTACCTTTGCCTTCAGGCACATACAGTATGTATATATTTTCAAGCCAGGTGCATTTCTTTTGTTTCTTATTGCTACTGAAAGATTTGATTGCTCCATTCCATGTTTTATTTTTTCGTATTTTTGCTCCCTAGCACAGTGCTCCCGCCTTGGGCTGCTAGGTTATTTTTTAATATAGATCGCATATATTTTACTTCCATATGTCTCAAAACACCGTTTTGGGGTGAGGAAAGCCTAAATTATCATTATTATTAGTGAATTATTGTTAATGATATCAAAATTGTGTTATTGCTTTCATTTTGTTAACTACTTTAGATGTTACGTGCGTGAGTCGATGTATCGTGTGACTCGACCTCCTTCTGTTAGGCGGTAACTTTCGCGGTACAAGTTACTGATCTAATGATGCTTGCATATAGCGATCATAGCGGTGTTAGATCCTCCTGATTTCCTACATAAAATATTGATAATGTAGCTTTTTAGTCTATGTGGTTGGCTCCCAGAGCTCGGATATACTGCTAGGGTCAGAGACAGCGCTCTGCCCGCTTACATCTCGAAACATCGCTGCAAGTCAGATAATTCTTAGTTCAATTTAATTCCTGTTCCAAGTCCTGTTGATTTTCTACTGTTATATGTTTAGAAGTACATATTAAGGGAGATTATAGTGTCTCATTTTTTAGGGCTAGCTGAATGTTAATATAATGGCATTAACCATGTAAAGTAAAATTATAAAAAAAAATGAGTGGATATTCGTCTGCCTTCTCGTCCCTCTTGTTTACATTGACAGGCAATAATCGTGTTCCCATTCGTCAAACCATTCTCGTAACTTTTTTCATCAAACTCACTTATATATGTCATAGATAATTGTATTCAATGAAATATTCGAGGCAGAGAAGTTGAGAAATTGTGTACAGTATACAGCTGCATCACCCTATTGAACCAGCAGAAACGACTGGTTATCACTCCTTGTGTACAGATGCTTGTTGTAATCAGATTTTTCAGGTGTTACCCGTCCAGTGTAACTATAAATGGATGTGAATGAGACAGCATATCAGCGCAGTCTTGAAAATGTAATTACAGCTGTTTATTTATAAGTGTTCATTGCTCTTAATGATGACACAGTCCTTAAAAACTTTTCTAAAAGGCCATGCAGATCATTCTTCCATGAGAAATTACCAAATTACACGAACCGTAGGTTTTTCTCCTTAAAATTAATAGACCGACGGTGTGAGATTTCAAGCTCTAAACAAACCGATTGGCACCTCAGGTGGCAGAGGATGGGCCATAGGCCATTGGGTTTAGTTAGATTCGCCCATCCTATGTTATGGGGCCTGGCGACCCCAGGGGCTCGTGTAGGATACCTTAGCTATTAGCTAGGCCTTCGGAACGTCTGTCTTTCGTGCCCACTTGACTTTCTTCCGATTTCATACTCCTACTTGCTCATGCTTCATTCTGTTCTTCCTCTTCTTTCCCGACTTGCTGTTCCCATGCGCGTTGATTCGCGCATTGGTTTCACATTTCCCTTGGCATTCTTTATGTAACTTCTTTCTTCCTCTCCTTGGATCGCAGTGTAATCTGTGGGTAGGGAGGCTTAAACTAGGAATATAATAATAACGGATTGCCACAGCAATCGCAATTGATGAAATATCTTATCACTCAGTTAAGCAAAAAAATATTCAGCTTTGTTTCAAATAAATATATACTGAAAGTAAATTAATAATAATACTTGTGCCGCATATTTAAGAAAAAATTCAACTTTTTGAAGTCCAGAGTGAATCGGGACGCCATTTTTGGTGCCATCGTTGAGCTACCATGGGGTGTTGTGAGAGGGTCTCCTGATCCTGGGTATACTTTTGATCGGCTTCTCTCTGGCATAGTGCGTACCTATGTCCCTTCCCGCTTCATTACAGTCAGAATAGGTGATGAACCCTAGTTCGATGATGCCTGTCGGAGGGCGCATCACTTGAAGCAGGAGGCACTTCCGTTGGCGTACTAGCCGGTCTGCTGTTGACTTTCATCGTTTCAGGAAACTGCAGCGTCGGGTTGGTGCTACTTATGAGGGAGCTAAGAGGGAGCACAATTTGAGGTCCAGGGAGTTGTTAGCTTTATTTGTTAGCGCACATAAGTGGTGGTCCACCTTCAAGAGCGCTGTGCTTGGTGTGAGCTCTTCTGCCCCCCCCCTTTTAATTGGTGCTGGTGATCCGCCTAACTGTCGAACTGAATGTCAGCAGAGTGTCTCTCTGGCGGCAGCTTAAAAAATCAGCTGTCGCACTCTCTACCGGGACCATACCGCCACTCAGAGTGGGATGTCGGCGCAAGAGAAAGACGACAGCAAAGACTGACAAGGTGTTGTGACGGTAATTTTATGACAAATAATTTATAAAGTAGGTAAGTGGTGGTACACATTGAAGAGCGTTGTGCTTGGTGCGAGCTCTTCTGTCACCCCCCCCCTTTATTTGGTGCTGGTGGTGACCTTGTTGTGGACCCTGCTGCTAAAGCGGGCTTTACACGAGCCAACTGATGACAGCTTTTTGTTGTGAGTCATAGCAGCAAATTGCATGAAAGCTGAGAATGGAACAGGTTTGCGTTCACACGCGCTGCAGTCGTGTTGGCATGCAGCCCACTCCCAGTTTTCGTAATGTCTCATGAATAGGAGGTTTAGTGTGCCGTCGTCTCGTCGCAGCTGTAATCAAACGAAAGCGGCGAAAGAGAATTTGGGCTTGTGACTTCATGACTGAAAGGAGAAGCTCCTGGTCTTCAGTGGACGACACCCTACCTCAACGAACGCTTGCGGGCAACTGAAGCCGTTGCGGTGCATGCCAGTCATTTCTATGATATTCACGCTCGCTCGCTCGTCGAACACTATGCTTTGCCTGCAAAGCGAGTGTCTCTCACCAATATTTTATGTTGGCATGCAAAAATCTGCCAACGTTTGGCCTGTGTGAAGCGGGCATAAGGCGGCCTTTTTGTTGCGCTACTTCGATGGGAAGCAGAGCCGAACCGGGTGCACATTATTAGTGCGTGACCCTGAGCCAAGGTTCTTTGGTTTTGCTTTCAGATCTTTTGAAGTGCACCGCCCTCTTCTTAACCGTCCTGGACCCCAATGGGGGCACTGATCCATCGGGTATGTTTCCGCTCCTTCTTCGGAGAATGGTTGGTGTGCTTGCAGCCCCGCTCGCTTCTGTGTTTCGTCGGATGTTACGGCTGGGCACTTTTCTGGAATGCTGGCGTGTCGCTCATGTAACGCCTGTTCCGAAGCGTTGTGTCTCATCTCTGGCCACCGACTATAGACTCCTCTCGATCACTCCTGTTTTGTTAAAAGTTTACGAACGGTTAGTTGCGCCTGGGTTCCGTCGTTTTCATGAGAAGCTGGGTGTCCTGCCTTCGACATAGTATAGTTTTCGTTAGGGCTTGGGAACTTAAGATGCTGTGCTTCACATTTCTCATGTGTTGCAGTTGGCACTTGATGGGGGTCATAAAGCTAGATTGGTCCAGATTGACTTCGGTGCTGCTTTTGATCGCATGAATAACCTTGGGTTGCTTCACAAGCTCAAATTGATGGGTGTTAGTTCAATTTACGCGGTTGTTAGTCAGTTCGTGATTGGTAGACGCCAATGTGCAGCTGCTGATGGGAAGAGTAGTGAGTTTTTGGATGTTGTTTCTCGTGTCCCACAGGGTAGTGTTCTGTGCGGACTCCTTTGATCTTGTTCATAATTCACTTGTTGGTTACGCTGACAATGTTACTTTGCTGGCTGTTTGCGAGAACCCTTGTAAAGTGGCTGCAAAAACAAAATTTACCCTCTGCTGCATAAACAAAGTTGTCGCATAATTCGCCAATAGCTTTATTTTTGCATTCCCCGCCATATGACAGGAGAGAGGAGGGTGCTATGACGTGTGTTGCATCACCCCAGGGCCACACACAAATCCCACTACACAGTCAGTCTGTGATCTGTCAGAGCTCAAGCAGAGAACACGCCGTTACACTGATCCATGGGCCTCTACTTTCCAACCTTTCCACTTATTTTGTCATCATACCAAAAACCACCACGGCATCGCAATGGGTCGGAAGAAGATTACCATTGGTGAAAAGACTCGGGCCGTCACCCTAATCGAGAAGGGAGTGCCGGTAATCCACGTAACTGTCGAACTGAATGTCAGCCGAGTGTCTCTCTTTAAGCTAAAAAATCAGCTGCCGAACTCTCTGCCGGGACCATACCGCCACGCAGAATAGGATGTCAGCGCAAGAGAAAGACGACAGCAAAGACTGACAAGGTATTGTGACGGTAATTTTATGACAAATAATTTATAAAGTAGGTAAGTGGTGGTACACATTGAAGAGCGTTGTACTTGGAGCGAGCTCTTCTGTCTCCTCTTTAATTGGTGCTGGTGGTGACCTAGTTGTGGACCCTGCTGCTAATGCAGACATTTTGTTACGCTACTTCGATGGGAAGCAGAGCCGAGACCAGGGGCGCATTCCTTAGTGTGTGACCCTGAGCCGAGGTTCTCTCGTATGAACTCAAAGTTAATGTCTAATCTGAAAAGTTGGTGCTCATCTTGCGTCAAAGTACCACGCTGTTTTCTAGTATCCGGTGGCCGCTGTTTTCCAAAGATGAAGGTGTTCCATGAAAAAGTAATTGTTTTCATGTTTTTGTTTTGGTAAATGATAGCTAAAACTTACGTTCCTGAAGATTTGGACTTACTTGCTTTTTATAAGTATAAAAAATACTGCCAGCCAGTTAACTACTTCATCATATATCAGCGCAATCCTTGACTTACGTATGAAGTGTCACTTACAGATTTTTATGCTACGGATGACCTTGAAACAGTTAGCGCATGTATTGCTATAATGAGAAAATTGAGTTGTCACAGTAATAATGAACAGCATTAGTTAACAGTCATTTAGATTACAATTGATAGTTTCATTAGCTGGACGTGAAAATAAGGAGCTGTAGCCTATTCTATTCTGGCCAGTAGTAGTTTACATAAAGTGAGAATGAGGTCTGTGTCCCAAGAGTAGATAGTTCATAGCTCTGGCCGCATAGAACTCGGCTGCAGTATAGCTATACCTTCTCACACCAAGACCTCATGAAAATTCCTTCCATTTCACAATTTATGTTTTGAAGAGGCCAAACTGGAATTTTTCACCCATAATAGTTTAAATATTCTTGAATTAAAGGATATGTTGTCTTTCTGTGATCACATGATCAGCCCGGCGGCCCTAACACTCTTCAAGGTTTTCAAGGTCTAGATAAATCTATGTGGACAGTGGCTACGTCTTATCTTGATTTTATGTAGAGCGGCTAATATTAGTGGGGTGGCAGATATTAAGAGTATTAATAAACTTGGAGCCAGTCTTATATATTGTAGTAACTAGTTTATAATAATGAAACAATATCCAATAATTTAATAACTTTGATCCTATACATAAGTCTTCAAGCTCTAACCTCACAGTGTAACAGGAACTGTAACACCAACTTCCTTGACTGGAAAGAGGTAGCCTCTGAAAAAAAAAAAACTGATGAACTAGAAAAAGTGATGGCTTGTAACCACCAGTATGGTTACCATTTATTCTTAGGACTGTTATTGTTGCACATAATACTGGGAAATATTGTCTTTCAAAGTGATGGGTTAGAGCATGTATTTATATATTAAACAAGTTTCGTTGAACGCAAGATGACACCTTAGTTTAATTTGCTTTCTTTCCAATCGTTCCAATTGTCGAAAGCTAAGTTTTAGCTCTTCAGAAGACGTTTTTAGAGCAGTAAAAGACCACCACTTGGCTAAAATAGTTTTAATAAAAGCTGCCATAATAGCGACGTTTCGGGAGGTAACATTGTTGTGAGTGATCTAAGATACACAACTTTGAAATATAAGTGAAAGGATGCTGGATACATATTCAATAGGCAAAAATAAAAGAGAGAAAAAACTTACAATTATCATGCAATTCTTTGCGCTAAAATATGAATTAAGTACTACTTTGCACTTGGTTGCTAATTTGTACTATTTAGAAATAAAAAAGGTTTAAAAACCAGTTCTTTAGCCTAAAACAAGGCTTAATTGCTACTTTGTACGGATTCCTAGTTTGTTCTATTTATTCATAATGTCTTGTTTTAGCGTAGAGAACTGTTTTTAAGCCTTTTATTATGTCTAAATAGTACAAATTGAAAAGAATTACATCATTATTATTTTTTTTCTCTTTTCACTTCTGTCTATCGAATATGTATCCAGCATCCTTTTACTTATATTCCAAGGTCGTCTATCTTATCACTCACAACGATGTTACCTGTTACAATTTTAGTTTTCCCTGTAAATATATGAACTTTTGGGCCGAGTATGTTACATTTTCATTGAGAAATTGGAAAAATGCTCTTTTCAGGTTCAGTAACAATGCTCATTTAATGTAATTGCCAACATGTCACATTTAAGAATAGTTTTACCAGTGATACCAAAATTCAGGAAATTAGTACTTGGCAACTCAATCGACAAGTATAAAGCTGTGCACGCTGCTTGGCCAAAGCCAGTTTTAAATCTTGCATGACTATGGGCGTTGTACTCCCGAAACGTCGTTATTATGGCAGCTTTTATTAAAACTATTTTAGCCAAGGGTGGTCCTTTACTGCTTTAAGAACGTCTTCTGAAGACCTAAAACTTAGCTTCCGACAATTGGAACGACTGGAAGAATGCAAATTAAACTAAAGTGTCATCTTTCTTTCAACGAAACTTGTTTAATCAATGATTTGCTGCCCACCTACACTTATGGATATATATATAAATATTTATAAATTTTATATCATTGAGTCTGGTGGTGAGCACTCTACACAATATTGCACTGTGCCCAGGTATATTATTATCCTTTCGTTGCAGAAACACCACTGTTCTTGTAATATACGCATAAGATATCAAAACCACAGTAAAAAAATATTGCATTCTAAAATTCAACATATAATCAGAAATTTGACACTTATCTACGAAACTGTTGTCAATGTTTTCACAGGCAGAAACAAACTCGATGGCTTTGAACATGCAGAATTTACGTTTGCATACAGTGATTCCGCCAGTACCGAGAGGGTTAAAGCAATTTTTCAGGTTGGTTTCCTGCACTAATGGCGCTACCAAAGATAACTCGTACTTTGCTTATGGGAAATTTATCCCGGTATATGTCAGATGGAACTAGTCGCGAGAAATGTAGTGTTCATTTCATTTTTTTTTGCATTTGGCACTAAATAAAGATTTTAAGAATTAGGTTTAGCCTATTGCTGGATGAAGGCAGTTTTCAACGCTGTGTACCAAGTAAAGGATTTAAGAATTAGTAGGTATCTGCAAGGTGCTGGGCGAGCGTTAGCAAGCGCGTTTTACTTATTGCAGAATAGTTTCACGGTCCCAAAAGAAGAAATGGGTTTCATTCCATGCACGAGTTGCGCCAAATCGAAATGGCAAACAGTTTTAAAAATGTTTGCGACCGCCGGAAACCAGCGATGGAGCGCGGGCTGAGCTTGGCCTTAACTTTTTCATAAAGAAACGGCGTGGCAGCATTGGAACTCAACCAAAAGTACGGCGGTGCAGCCAACAACTTTATTAAATTTCAAATATTCTGAGACGATAGAAGTAAATCCTGGAGCGTCGGCATATTGAGGTAACTTTTGGAATGTAGAAAAGGCCGTTCCTGGCACTGTGGAGAAACAAATGCCTAGCAGCAGGCGCTTCCGCTGCTTAACTGCTTTATTGGCTTCATTATTCTAATCCCAACTTTCCTCTTTTACTTTCATTTTTTTAGGTGGCTTAACTATGAAAGTTACCAGACATAACTTCGGCTCATTTTTAATTTAGCCCACATAATGTCTCATGTTTCTTCCTGAGAACTCATTTGTTCGTCAGCTCGCCCCATGAAGGGCACAAATACTCGAAAAATCCACCGCAATTCGGCGAGAGTAACGGCCAGGCTCTGCGTAAAGACTAGCGAAATAAGTTAAGGAATTTCTCAACAGCCGTTGATGCCGCCGCTTGAAAGGTCGCTTTCAGTAAGCTATCAAAAATCCGACGATTAATGGCGTTCCTGGTCTGATAAGTTGGTCCTATAGCTCCGCAAACTGTTGCAGCAGGAAGCTCGGCTTTGCACATTTGAGGCCTTTTGGATACTTCGACACGCCAAGTTTATATTGTGGCGAGCAAAAGAGCACTCGATTCGACGGCCGCCACTGCAGCGAGTAGTGAACATCGCCGTATTTATATTATGAGCTGTGAAAATAGCAGTAATGGTGACTGGGCCCTGCTGTGATGTGATGAGCGTGCAGCAGCGCATGCTTTTCTGTCAGTGTTCGAGTCCTGGGGAATTTCTTTCCGGCCTTGCTGAAAGACGCGATACCTATAGGAAAGTAAGCAGTGTTGTTACGGTGCGTAAGTTTTATTATCGCAGTTATTTCAAATTATTCCTTACTGTTGAGTGCAAATCGTTGCAGCATCTGGGGCAGTAATGCACTAAAAAATTACCTCTCTCCAGGTTAGATAATTAATGCAGTTTAAAATATTTTTACGTAACCTGTAATTTTCCAAATCGGCGATATTCTTAGCAACAGTTATTGGCGCAGTACAGTCGAGGTAACTCATTCACATGCCCAAACAAAATTCTTGACCGCCCCCCAGAAGCCAAAATTGTAGATCAACTTCCGGAGTAGTAAATTTTTTTTTGTTAGGACAGGGGCTCCCATTGGGCTGCACATGAACCCAAAGACCCTCTTTTGGTTGACGCTCTGATCCCTAACTGGCTCATGACCATTGAAGCTTCTATAACAATACTTTCTTGGATCTAATGCATTGATGATACGGATTAATAACTTATCTAGAAGTACATATAAGAGGAAAATGTATGTTTTAGCGAACTATTACACGTTTTTTTTATTTAGAAAGGTAATCATGATACAGTTACCCTTTATTGCTACTCTTTATATATTAATATCATTAGTTTCTTTCATAACGAAGATTGCAGCTTAAGATAACTAGAATTCAATGTAAACTATTATCTGAGGCAGGTAAAACATAGATTCAGGATAGTTAAATGTGAAAATTTCCGTGTGTCATTAGTAGGGAGATGAGATCAGTAACTATATATTAGGTGCCATGCTTCGATTCTACTCGATTAATAAAATTACTTGTATTACAATTGCCGTAGTCAATATCTATAGAAATATAGTGTAGTCATCCAGTGCATAATCTTTCATTTGATTCCGTTTTACTGGCAGGGAGTCCCTGTGTTTGTCGTTCTTGCTGAAGTCTCTTTTGAAAATTGCAGTTAGAGAATGACTGTATAACAGTAGGCTTGACTTCTTGGGCACACCGGACAAGTTCATTGGTTTCGTCTGGTTGATTCCTGTTGCAAGTGCTAATAAAGTTTCGATTTCGCCCGTCACAGCCGAAAACCCAGTTTGAAGGCGCAGCGTTAGGTGATGGCCGTCTTGATGTTAACGCCTGAAACTCCATGCAAAGTTGCTAAGTCGACGTCCCTGCCTAAAATCCGGATAAACCAAGTCTAGTGGGCTCAGCTGAACTCGATTGTGCCATTCCAATCGATGACGTTTCACGTAGTATCCTTCTACAGTGCAGGCGCTTTGTTTCACGGACGGTATCGTTTGCACCCATAGTAACTACCGGTACGGTTCCATTTTCTGATCAATTATGACTTTGAGGAGCGGTGTTCAATTGAATTATTATGTGAGAAACGTTCGAGTCTACCAACCTCGTACGTGCTAATCAACTTGATTCCCTTTGTAACTATGCCTGTCAGTTAGGTGTCAGTACTCTCCTTAGGTATGCTCTCCATATGCGTGCGACCAGGAAGTAATAACGGGAGGGACGGACATCAGCCGATTGAAAAATCGTGACGTCACAGCCTTTGTGGCGCTCTACCCTGTTGCGTCACAGCGGACGACGCGTGCTCTAAGTTAGAAGTTAAAGCAAAGCTTTCTGCCCAATATGGCTGCAATGTAACCATATATTAACGTTAAAAATGCAGCGTAGGTAACATTGTACTAACATAAATCAATAATAGCGGTCATCTAGACGTTGTTACAGGCATTCTAATGAAATTACGTGAAATACAGAGTCCCCAACAGCTAGATTCAGAGAAGAAACATAAATAAAACGACGAATCTGAAAAGTAAAATTATGGATAATATATGTTTATTAGTTTATAATTCACCCGTCAGAAAGCTTTGCAGCGTCATTGTCAACACAAACTTGTGTAGGCCACACAAAGTTTTTTAATATGTTTCCCGTCAAATCAGTTTCCTCTGCAAGTGTCACTAGGCAAGTTGTTGATGCCACTTGAGCTTCGGAGTGAACTAAAACTCAGAAAATAGTAAACTTTTTTGCTATTTCTAGGGTACAGTTACACATTTTGACAAGTAGATCAGTTAACTCGTTGAGATGATTGACGTGTGAACTCACCTTTTAAGAGCATGCTTGATGCCATGCTCTCAAGTTAAATTATTAAGCCAGAGGTTTGCTTCAGCAGCACAACAGGCTTATCTGCATTATATGATGAAATATACGTATTAATGATGGGCCTAAATATAATACCTACACTGAGATCTAACTAGAATATCTTGATTGAGCAGAATAGACGGTAATATTGATGATAAAAGCATATACATCAAGTGAACTTCCCGACGCTTAGTCCGCTACGACGCGGACCCCGATCGTTCTCTTTCTTCGTATGCTTGTCTTTCCCCCCCCCCCTTCCGCTTTAATTACTCTTTCCGTCCAACAGTTGCAACGCGGTTGGACCTATCATACCAAGATATATAGTGCATGCTTCTTCAAGCAACCTTGTTGCTACATATTTAGCCAAAAACCTGCTGACCTCATCGATGAAAAAGATATTTACTTGTACTGCCGTTAAACACTACTTCTAAATCTAAATATTGCTTAGTTTCTTGGATTAATTTGCTACTGTGTGTTTTAACTCAATCCAGACCCTTCATTTAACTTTTTTTTTACTGGAGATAAATAACCTCGATCCTAGCGCGACTATACTGACGACTAACTCGGTTGGGGACTGTTTTCATCTGTTAGAGGATGTAAGTCTACGGATTTACATCCTAATATTTAGGTATCCTAGAATCGTCGGCCCCTCGCAAGAGCAGTCCTTCTTCGGAGTTCATGCTCGAGTGTCGTTTGTGTGCGTGCAACAAGCCTCGTCAAACAATTATAAGAGTGCACACCGTGTATTTTCCGCTGTTCTTTCTCTTTTTGAAAACAGGCCTTGAGGCCGCTGTTGAATTTAAGGATTCTAGTCTCTACCTTTCAGGAGCGTAAGATCAACCATGGGGTTAGGATAGTGAGGTTCAACCGGAATGGGGAGTTCAGACATATGGTGCCAATTATTTTGGCTTCTAAAAAGCCTCTGTGACGTGTTGCTTTCCTACATGCCGTGCTTCCTGCACTTTTCCTCCGTTCTCGTTGTTCTGTGTTTCCTCATCGCTCTCGACTTGCTATATTCATGTGTTTTGATTTTGTATGGGAACGCATATGTGCATGGGTTTCATGTGTATTGATGCGTGCTATATATACATATATATTGCTTTTCCCTGTTTTGAAGCACCGATTATTATGTAGGGAGGCTGAAGCCACTATACGATGTCATATAATGTAATCCAGAACCCCAAGTCATAGATTGCACACCACCAAAAATGAAATATTTATGGCCAAAACAAAGCAGGAGGCTGAGGGTGGAGTGTGCTTCTGAACAATAATTAACGCCAAAACTAGCTAAATACTTCGCTGTGGCTTCTTATGGAGCCAACAGAGTATAATTCCGTGAGGTTGCCTCATATTAGTCTGACGTACTTTTGTCCTATTGTTTTCTGCAGTGCATTCTAAGCTTACCGCAGCAACAGCAGTATGTGTTTTTTTTTTAAGTGTTTCACACATTAAAACCTGTGATAGTTTCCTGGGGTCAGCATTTCAGATAATCTGCACTGTTTCTAAAACCCCGCAGGACATGATGCAGGGACTCGGCAGTTAGTTCATAGTAAAGTACTGATTTAGGTAGCGTACATTACCGCTTCAGCTGAAGGCTTTTACTGACCACTTATTCAATGCTTCTCAAGCAACAAAAATGTTTGACCTTGGGCCGCTGGGTGCTTGTAGCTCTATCATTATGCAGTGCTGGGCAAATTAGTTCGTACAGCGATGAAATAATACAATTATTTACTGAGTTGAAGTTTTGTTTAGTTCAGCCAGCAGGCAGTGCGCTGATAATGATCTGGTGAACCTGTTCCGCAGGAGAAGAGTAACTGAGCTATGTATGTTTTATAAGGTGTACAATGATGAGAGACATTGGTTGTATTCTTCTCTTCCTGCCCTCGAGGTTTTTGAAAGAGAGCCTCGTGCTGCGTGCGGAGCGCACTCTTTCACTTTGGACGCTGTCCGATGTCGAACTAATCAGTTCTGTCCGTGCTTCGTGCCCTGGTCGGCTAGGGTTTGCAATTTGTTGCCGGCATCGGCTTTTGGTCGTATTGGCCTGCAGGCGTTTAAGTCAGTTGTTAATGGTTTTTTGCTGGATTTTCTTTAGCAGCGTTTTGGGCTTCCCGGTGGCGCTATCGTCTCTCACGACGATTTGTGTGCGCAGATCGTGTGCGCGTGAGTGGCGTTCAAGTTGTTGCGCCGCGCTGCTCGCTGTATCGCTGATTAAGTTGGGTTAGGTTAGGTTAGGTAATGTAAGGTAATGTTAGGTAACGTTAGGTAACATTAGGTAAGTTACAAAGGTTAGATTGGGTTAGGTTAGGTTGGGCTAGGTAAGGTTAGGTTAGAAGGTTAGGTAAGGAGGTTAGGTTTGGTAAGGGTAGTTTAGGTTAGGCTAGGTTAGGTTTGCCTAGGTAGTGTTTATTTTAGTGGTGGCACTCGCAGGAAAGCTTACGTGAACGCAAAATCGTCGTGAGAGACGATAGTGCTTCCCGGTGTTGCAAGATGTTTCATTTGGGTTGCATTACCTGTCCGTGGGAGCTCAAGCGTGAAGTTTTAATAATAATAATTATCAATGGTATGAGAGTTGATATGTATTTTAATAGGAAGTATGATCTACCCTCGCTTTTGCAAGCATTTGCACTCAATTTGGCATAGATTCGACCAAAGTTCAATACATTTCTACTAGTTCTACATCATGGAACCAGACAATAACAGTGCTAATCAGCTCTTGCATGGTCGAGCAGTGATCTTTCTGGAGCCTACGTTTGATTACAGCCTATAGATTTTCTGTTGAATTGATTTCAATGAAATTTCCAGGCCAGTCTAAAACCGTTAGTCCTCTTTCTTCAAGGAATGTAAACATTTTGTGTGGAGTATGGAATGGAGCGAGATCCTTCTGAAAAATACCATCTTCTTCATCAGCAAAGTCCCTTCTCCTCATAGGAAGCAAGTTCTTGTCTTGCAGAGTTGCCATTTTCAGCGTTCAGACGTTCTTACTGAGCTACTGACCCGAGCAAGAAGTGAGGACTATACGGAGATCGTAGTTGTCGCAGGAGCCTCTTGTCTCTGACGCCATAGCCCTTGCAATCTGTGGTCTACTGCAGCGGTGCGATCCTTTGGGACCAGCGGTCAGGTATCTACAACACGAACCAGTGTATGTTGCTTTCTCAATCGGGCTGTGCTGTGAAGTTCACGTTACCTTTATCTTTTCGGCATATTCAAGCTTAATTTCAAATCTGATCACTGTCTCAACCGCAAGATCTCATAATAGAATTTGCTGTTTACTGAGCCATACTTTCTCGTGTGGTAGGTCCTAAAAAGACCACATTTATGATTATTTGGGCTTCGTGATGAAGTTGCAGTCCTCCTACAGAGCAGAAAATTTAATAATATAATTAATTCATGCATTCTAAGCTAATAACTTAGATATCTATGTCCCAAACTTTTTTTTCTTTTTATTATGTTTTATTGTCTGCGTTAACTATCAGCATTCGCAATCCTCGGTTAACGAAGGGAAAAATTCGCATCTTCGTATGATAAAAAATAAACATCCTGTGAACGATTAGTCAGCATATCCGTGTCTTTGCATAGCCGTTGATATTGCAGGTGATTCACTGATTTGCAGCCTCGAAGTGCCACAGCTGGAATGATCAAATTTGACCATTTAGCTTAGAGGGATAGCTATGTAGCTATAGCCACCATACGTAAGGAAGACGTGTGTATCCCTAGATTTATTTCATATATTGCGTCTCTCGCCGTTTGCCTTGTTAAAATTTTTAAAAAAGTACTGCCAATCAGGCAGATGCTATCGTCCATTACGGAAGGCTACATGGCCAATCAATTAATTTATGTTTCAAAGTCAATCACAGTCGTGCTAGTTTTCTGTCTTTTGCGCACATAAATCGTTGGCAGGATAAATTTCAGCGTGACGATTCCGTCAAGCGAGAGCGTAAAGGAATACTTTAATGCACGATATTACCTGGTCGTCCGCAGCTCTTATATAACAGTTAAGCGCGCGCCCTGCTTTTGATCAAGCATTTTTTTTCGGCACTGCCACTTTTTGGACGTCGTTCCTGTGACCATTAGAGGAGTCGAGCGAGGCCACCCCCGCCCGCTGCTCCCTCTTTTTTAATTACAAGTACCATGCAAGTTTTCATATTAACATGCGAGTTTTACGAAGAGTTCGAGCTGGCCTGCATCTGACGGCCACTTAGCATACTAATGACTAACATCGAAATAATTAAACATAAGCGGCCCTCGGAACGCGTGAAGTGTTATGGCGTGGCCGCATGATTTGCCCTCAATTGTGAATTCGGACCATAGTTTTCGAAAGTAATTATCTTACGTAAATTTGGACTAGAGTATCACTGTAGTTTTCGAAAGTAATCATGCTAATAAGTGAGGTTGCTAAAGCCGAAGCAGTTTCGGCTCAGAGTTTGTTGCTGCAGTGTAAACTTTCGCCCGTGGGTCCGTTGTAGGCTCGTACTTTTAATCAGTGCACACATAGGACTACATGCAAAAATCAGGCCGGCAGCAACTCTCGGTGGGATTGTTCGGCCTCCAAACTTTTCCTCTCTTCGTCTAATTATTCGAGTTGGTCAACTGAATCGTGGGAGCCTCATGGGAGTGCAACACTGCGATTCGACGCTCTAATTAATTTTCGCTGAAGAAATTTTCGTTTCAGGGAATTTTAATCGAGGGAGAACTTAAAATAATGTTGCAACATTGACTGCATTTCAGCTTGATTTCTATGAGAATTTTGTATTGCTGGTAAAACAACAGAAAAACGAGCATTAGTAAATACACTTTAGTGATATATTCTTTTGGTGATTGGTAACGAAAGTAATACGGACATTTTTAATTACTTTGTTAGAGCCGTTAGAATTTGCTTGTAAAATGTACTTATTTTGTGACTTAAGAAAGTACAGGTAGCACATTCAGCGCATTAGCGTATTAGTTGGTAACGTGAACGAAATGGACCAAAGCTGCAGTGTCGTGAAATAATATAGTTCTGTAAAATAGATGGGTTGTTTAGGCTGCTACATGACGCCAAGATAAGGTCAGATATATGTATACTTGCGCGTATCTGTTTCTCTGTGGTTTCTAATAACTAGTAATAGCTAGTTAAATCTAACCGATGGCAACGATGCTGTAGCATACTGCATCTTTCGGCAGTTAGATTCGTTTGAAATCGAAGCCCCTTGAGGGGCCAAAGATGAGCCTTGAGCATGAGAATTTCTTAGTCCAGTCCACCTATCTTATGTCGTGGGGCGACGTCCCTTCATGGTTATCTTTGCCTTAGCTAGGGAATGTGACCTTCGTGTCCACTTTACTTGCTTGGAATTTCATGTTCCTGTTGGTTGTTTTTTCTTGTTCTTCCTCTCCTTTCCCGGCATCCTGTTCTCATGCGCGTTGGTCCTACGTGAGACCGTCCTCGTGGAAGGGTTCTTTGTGTCCCCCAGCAATATGTTATACCTACGTCCCTTCCTTTTCCTCTTTAGATAATTTCAAACTATAGTATCTAAGAAAACTTTAACTAACTAATCACACACGAACGCCATCAATCATTAGTTCGTCACTGACCTAATTTGGACATAAAAGCAGCGCCTTGTGGGTGGAAGAACTTGATGGAGGCAATTCTTTTAGTGGCCTACTAATTTATTCTACGGCATTGTTGTGGGCGGCTGTGCCAATGAGCCTCGCTAGTCTTGTCAACGAGAGCGCCATCTTACTAAGGACGAGTTCATTCGTCATTTATCTCAACGCGTTCGCTCATCCACTTACCCGAATGTGATAGTGTACAATTTGTACATTGTACCCTATAAGTAGCAGAGAAGTGCACTGTTTTCCGAGTTGTAGTGCACTCTAAATTTGAAGAGCTATTCGTAACTTGCCTAGTGACACTCTTAGAGGAAACTGAGTTGACAGTTAATATTTAAATAACGTTTTGCGGCATGCAAAAAAAAAGTTCTGTTGGCAACGCCGCTACAGTACTTTCGGACGAGTGAATGAGTGAAAACATGTGAAAACACCCTAAGACTAGCCTGCTCCGTCGTACGTTTCATTATTGAATTGTAACAGCTGTTTCTGTAAGACAATTACAGGCAGTCTTTCAAGGTGAAAATGCTGTAGCCCATCACTTCGCTGACTCTGGTTACATTTCGATGTAAAATTTTTAGGTTTAACTGAAGACAAAAATTGAGCATTGCATTATTTTTCCAGACACGACTATGCTATCCTTGTATGCAGCGTGGTCAATAGAGTGTAATGATATTACAGTTTTTTTTTAAATCGACAGTACATGAATGATAAAAAATTTACTCATTTGATGATAATCGCGTAAAAAATTTGACTGTTCTTCATAACCCCTACCTTCACCAAATGGATTGCGATTTTAGTGAAAGAAAGATATACAGTGGGAGAAACAAGTATCCGTAGACTAAGAAATTTTTCATTAAGCAAGTTTCTAAGAAAAATGAAAATGACAAATTTACAAAAAATATGTGTATTAAACTGTATAGAAGCAAAACATGCGAGAAAATGTCATCATTCATGTATTGCAATTTCAAAAAAGTGTAACATCAGTACACTCTAATGTAGGATTTAAAACTACTACAGAATCAAATATTTGATTCTTCCACGTGATAATTAGATTGTTTTCAATTTTTTGCTGTATTTTTCTTACATCTAGAAACACATCTACGGACACCCTGCAGTTATAAGCAAATACTTTGCCACCCTCAGATAGCGAGACGTCCCCTCAACAATATTGGGGCAGAAACTTCTGCTTCAGCTGTGAGGTGCAAAATGGAGAAGACTTCATTGCTAATGTAATTCAGTCAGGAGGAGTAATGCCTAAACTTAACATTAAACGGCATCATAAGCCATCATTTTGAATTTTATTTTCTGCAGCTAGGTATGCTATGAGCCAGAATGCATAAACCAGTGTTTAAAATATATTGATGAACGTTATTCATGGCTCGATTTTATGAATAACATGGTAAAATATTTATGATTGCCGTTACACAGTAGTAAAAGCAAAAATTCGGGGTTTCACCAAATTTTGGTAAACGGGTGGTAATTATATTCATTTACAGATTTCAGTCGTATTTTTTAGGGCTGCAAAGTAGTCGAGCCATCGAAATGAAGCTGCATGTTATTTCCTCATCGAAGAAACTTGTTTGAAAAATTATGTAAATAATACCTAGTTTCTTTCACTAATAATCTAAAATTTAGCTCTAAGTGGCAGATGCAACTTCGGATGAATTCATTGAAACTTTAATGTGGCTTATTTAGCCGTGGTCTGATGAATGCAATGTGACCTGATACTAGCTCTAGTTTATAGAACAAACGTGTGTGTGAAGAAATAATGAAAATCCATTTTTTTTACTAAAACCATGAACTTTGATTAAGGTGATGCTAAAAATAATGACGTGTGAGTCAGAAATTTAACACGTCTTATATCGTATGTTTTTTTTTATCACCCATGCTCTTTCAAATGCAAAAAACGTGGAAAGTTGATGGAAGTATATCCACGGGTTGGGCCGTGATTGTACCTCTCACTTCAGTTCCTGAAAGAATTCCTGGTACGTAATTCGAACTGAACTGCCAGAGAGAGAACGCCAGCCTGGCTCCCTTCAACATTACTGCCTTCATTTATTATGTGGGTCACAGAGCTCATCCGCGATAGATGAGCACTCTGCACAGATAATTGTGCTCGAGGTATCAGCTGTGACTGCGAAATCAAATGCAGTCCAGCTAGAATCGCTGTACTGAAGACTTAAATCGACCCAAGTCCAGTCGTGGAGAGGCTCAATATTGACTATTCATGAGGCAGAAGCTTGCAGTGCAGTCCGCTGTAAGCTACGCCAGCTATTGCAATTAAGTCTCTGCAAGCACCTAAAGTGAGCCTCCGACACCACCTAAGAATTCTAAATTTAGGATAAATCATTGGTCAGTTAGTGTCGTTACCAAGTTCTGCAACCGGCGCCGTGTGTTGTAGATTTGCAGCACTTGCTCTACTTCCTTTGGAATCTAGTCTGTGTTTCGCTGTAGGTCTGAATTGCTTCCTAAGCGTTGCTGCGGGAGATCTATATTTTGTGACAACTTGGCTTCCTTCCATTTTTCTACATTGTGCGGTTTTTCTCTTCTTTCCTGACTTCTGTTCCCATGCACTTTGATCCTGTGAAAGAACATCCTCGTGCGTGGGTTCCACGTTTCCATAGACATATTACATGTTCTTTCTTTTTCTCTCTTAAAGCAGTATCGTTGTGTCTAAGGATGTGTAACTTATACTTTAACAAACATTAGAAAAAATAATTATTTTAGTCCATTACTACTACATTATATGAAGTGGTTTATGCCTCTGTTTACACAACGAAGGCGATCTCACAGAGGAAGAAATGATATACGGTATGTCGATAAACACGTGGAACCCATGCACAAGGGTGTTTTCAACCAGGTTTCATGTGCATAGGAACAGGAAGTCCGGAGAGAAGAGGACAAACTGATGACAGCAACATCAGTTAGAGAGTGAAAGCGGAAAGAAGCAAAGTAAACACGAAGGAAAGACGTATTTTCCAGTGTTTTAGTGACTTAAATGTGATGATCGCGAATGGAAAAGTAGAACAAGAACATTTATCGCAGACAGTGAATTTCAGTCAAAAAGACCACATTTACGTCGACTAATTGTAAACCATGACTGGTATTAATACATTCTGCACTCCCATTAATTCTGATGACTTCAGAAAATGCGCTTCCTTGCCGAAAATATAAACTTTTAACCATTGTTTCAGTTGAAATAGAATTCAACATATCGTCTACAGACTTCCATTCCGTAATCGTTGTTTCGAGGTAAACTTCAATACAGTAATATTTATTTCTTATTTAAAAATACCTCGCAGAATTTCAATTGGGTTTTGATATGAAGAATTATGACCACGCCATCAAATTATTGCCCATGCATGTAACCATCCCAAAGTTGCAAGATATTCCTTAGCTGCAGTTGTTTTGGCTTGATAACACCGGGCCCCTCAAGAGGCATAGGATAAGCCCATAGGGTCAGGTTAGGCAGGGTCGCCCATCCTATGTTATGAGGAGCAGCTACACCAGTGGACCTTGTAGATTACCTTAGTCTTAGCTAGGCCTGCGGGAAATCCTTCTTCCATGCTCACTTTGCTGCCTTCCAATTTCGTTCTCTTACTAATGATGCCTGTCTCTCTCCCTCCTCTTCTTTCCCGGCTTGCGGTGCCCATGCTCGTTGATCACGTGTAGGAGCACCCTCGTGCATGGGTTTCACATTTATCTTTGTGTAGTATATGTTTCTTCTTCTTCTTCTTCTCTTAGGAAGACTTAATTAATACTTATATAATATAAAACTGAACACTGTTCTGCATGAGCGGGGTCTGCTCATGTATTATTAGTGCTTGACTGATCTTCAAGCGGATCTCTTCAGCTTCACTGCAACCACCAGATCAAACCGAACTATATTTTTCTAAAGCAGCTTTTATGCTCTTTCCGAATATGAAAACATTTTTATGAGAAATGCGAAATAAAAAGTTATGAGTATTTTAGTTTCCTCATTCCTGTCTATTTATACAAATTCAGTATTTTACGTAAAAATGAAGAAAAACCGTTAACAATGAATTTCACTTTCTTCACAAATAAATAGGAATTAAGAACTTGAAATGCTCATGACTTTTCTATTTCTGATTTCTACAAAAAAAAATTTCATATTCGGAACGAGCATAAAACCTGCTTTAGAGAAATTTTCTTTGGTTTGATTTAAGTGCTTGCAGTCAAACCGACAAGACAACTTCAAGTCAGCGAAGAGGATATCCTTAAAATTTTCCAATAATAATCCGCTTTAACAGTTGTAACCGCGACGGGAAACTTCACTGGAGTAGGAAGATGGTTATGTATGATTCCGGGTCCCAACAAGACGCCTTCTCCGCGTTGCTTACAACAAAAACGATAATTTGGTTTATTACCATTGCCAATTCAGAATTTGGACATCCACCAGGGTTGTAGAGGGTAGCGCTCGCCTCATCAAGAGCTCGTACGTACTTCATGAGAAGCTTTATTGTCGTCCTTGCCCGTTCGAGCCTCAGTTCGATGTCTTATTATCACTGGGGCCTTTTTTTTTGGGGGGGGGTTCTGACCTTTGCTATTGAGTTTAGTATACGCCTGCTCGTAGTTTTGGAGTGTTCCCCTGCGCCAGCTTTTGCAGATATTCCTTCACTTGTACTTCTGGCTGTTTCATTACTTGACACTTGATTTTTCTCAAATTTCGACTAGACAGTTCCATCAATCGACCTTTATCGGACTGCTTCGTGTGAGGTGAAGGGTTCTTTTAAAGTCTTTGGATTGTAGTATATGTCGGCTGAGGACGCTTGAAGTTTACCACGCAGGAAATGTTTTTTTCCCCGTTTCCTTGCTAATTCTAAAATTCTCTGTATCATCAAGTCTTATTGTTCAGCTCATATTAAGCTCTGCTTCAATAGACTAATAAAAAAATACTTTGGTTCACCCTAAAGGAGGTAGTGAGAAATAAGATAGAAGAAACAATGCGCTAGTGAATTCGAATATAAAACGTAAACAAATGTTGCCATTTAAACTTTGGAAAATGTGTATTGACTAAACTCTGAAATAAACTTATATTTAATAAGACTTAAACAAAAATTTGAAAGAAATGTAGTTAGAATATACGTATTTTTATATTTTCTACTCATTAAACTTTCGTTTTATTAATTAATTTGCGTGTGTCGTAGGAAAAACACTATCTGTGGTGTAGCATAATATATTGTACGTAACTGCGTGAAAGGGTTAACTTGTGGCGCACTGTGTAACAGATCTAGTTGCGCAAGTAGCTATGCTTCGAAAGAATGGCGGATCAATAGGTAGCCCTTTATCAGCTTATTTGAGCCCCAATTGTTTATTTATTGATTTTTAGTTTGGGAGTGCACCTTGAGATCTACCTACCCGGTAAGTTAGTGTCGGTCCCCATTAAAATAGGTAGTGTGCAATGCAGGGAAGTAGTTTGGGTCAATCGTCAACATGCGCGGCCCCATTATTAATGGGTCGAATATTCTTCCCTAGTTAACGTTAGTGATATGTCTCTCAAACTTAATTTTCATTTATTTTAGGAAAAATAGTAGTACAGCGGCTCAACTTGGCAGCGCTTTACACTAACCCCAGTTTTCATCTTGCAGCTGATTGCATAAAAAAACTCATTTTTTCTGCTTCTCATGACGGACTATAACTCCAAACTTGATATCACATGTTCAGCACAGTTTTGGAACTCCTGAATGCCTGCGAAAAAGCCTTTCATCTCGCTGATGTCTTAGGGGCAATTTCTTTTTAATTATCCAAGCCAAATAAATAGAAGACGAATAACCGACCCAACATTTTTTTTCCAAGGTTTACAACTGATGAATGCTTCCGACGCCGCTCTCTATCTCAGAAGTTTTTTTTTAATCTGCCAGGCTTTGATTCCGATCGCCAAACTTTCCACAAACTTGAACAAAACTTTTCCGGACAGGCGCTAAAAAACTTCAATCGAATCGAGAATACGTCAGAAAATCTGGGGATGATTGGGTCTGCCCTTATGGAAAATTATCTCATCATTTTTAGATTAGCAGCTCATCTTCGCCGACATAACGTCTGCTGTTGGTTTGGGTTTTGCGGGCTTTCGACCAGATGTGATGGGACGGCACCGCTGGGCAGAGAGCTATTTCATAAGTGGCTCGCTTATGGCGCCCAAAATGTAGGGAAATGTAGATTTCACCGTGCAACAATCTTCTTCAGGATTAAATTTCAGGGTATGGAAGACATTCAGGTATTATAATATTTCGTGATGCAGACGACATTGGCGTATCGTGACACATAAGGCTCTCAGGTATCATAAAATTTAATATCACAGAAAATATGAAACAATTGTGCAGCACAACACTATTGAAGTTTCCGTGTAACAAGTCTTTAGCACTGTCACAAGCGTGCCTGGGTAAAGACGTTAGTGCTTTATTGTTAATATTTTATGCAATAGTTGGAGTGCATAAAACGTCAAATTTACTGTAGGTTTAAATTACCTTTTGATTTACACTAGACAGCCCACTGCTACGTGGATGGTGGGAGCCACGCTCTAATTTTTGAAGACTTCGCCATATTGAATATTCATGTTTGCCAGTCCCAGCGAGGTCTCATTTGGCGTGTTGTTTCATCCGAAAATATGGAAGAGACTTATTGTAAAGTTTTGATGTTGCACGTAAGTTCTTGTAGCAGCAGAAACGTTGCAACTCGTTGTTCAATGTTTACTCTGCAAGTCCCTGGGAATGTTGCTTAGTGAAATACCATGATTAGTTGTGCAATGTGCATGTAATTATCAATGGATTAGCTCGTATAGAGTACTGTCTTATGCTTCAAGAAGGCCACGCAATACTTGAACTATAGTGCATTCTTCAGTGCCTCTGCAGTCGCCATGCAATCCTTTCTACCCTACCCAGTGTGTCGTAAGCCGCGACTAAATGGGAGCTGCAAAGTATATAATCTTCTTCGGTACATACTTCGTCCCATTTCGCAAAAGGCTAAGGGAGTCGGGCTGCAGAACTTTCAAGTTTTGTTCTGACTCGCCCTTGGCGAGCGTCCAAGCCCGAGCCTAGCGATGTGTGCTGCAGGAGGGCGTACGCTTCTGTGGATCTGCAGAAAACGACATATAAAGTGGTTTTTCGGTCCAAAAACATTATCATTGTTTCTAGAATGTTAGCGTAGTATTATGTGAAGTAGGAATTGCACGAACGTAAACTGGTTTGAAAAAATATAAACTTATCCCTCGTCTACAGTCGCGGTTGTTTGAAACGCACAAATTGTCTGCATTCACTGTAGTGTATGACACAATTGCAGATTCAGTATCTGCCATAATAAAGTCAATTACACTACCTCGCTAACATATTCTCCCTTTGGAAACAACACTTTTGATTGTGCAACACACTATCTTCTTTAGCACTTGATAGGATTTAGGGCGTAACAGTCGTCAGTGACGCACGAAGTGCAAATGTACATAGTTGGTCTCCTTACATTTAGGTAGGGGCTATAACAAGTAGTAAAGAAACCATCCGATATTTTTCTAGTAATTATGCAGAAGTGGACAGTGTAATGTTTTTTTTTTTTCTTCTGACGATACCATACACGGTTTGACTCTCTCATCACTGAGATTTTACTCTGATTTTTTCTTTTTTTTTTAATATCCTAAGCGCTGGTGTGAAAATTAGCCATTTTCTTGGACCGATGTGCGGTATTTGGTCTACACATCAAGTGACCACATGACGGCAGTTAGTGTGTTGTATATATTCAACATTTATTTGCGCGTTTATATACTTTTTGCCTGTACGCATAAATAACTTCACAGGGGTAATATGTTCCTGTTAAGCCGTGCGCAGACGAGTGACATATTTGCTGATTTCGACCAAACAAAATTGTCGGATCGTTAAGTTTGGCACGCACACGTAGCGGGGGAAATGTTTTTGTAGCGGCAATGTTTTAGGGTTAAGTGTTTAGAAGATGCATGCAAAAAAAGTCGTAAGCATCAGTTGAATAAATTTGACTGCTCTTTAAACGCAGGTTTTTTTGATCAACGTACATAGTATTCAGCAAGTGAACGTTTTGTGCTATCTCTTAGTTTATAAACAAAACCTTGAGATATAAGTTTTCTGCGGCTATCATCGTTGTAACCTGGAGACAAGTGCATTTTATACTTTTGTTATTTCAGTTACAATCGTCACCATAAACGTAAAATTTTAAGAAAATCTGAGGCGTTACATACCATAGTAGTAAACAGATAATAGGGAAAACTGGACTGTGATAACTTGCTTCGAATTACCCCAAAGCTACGAAAAAGAATCGCCGAAACGCATCCTGCTGAACTCGCTCTCCAGGCAACTTCTTCGCCGAGTCTAGGGGAGTATTTGTTGGTGAAATGCCACTTTCGACAATTTTTTTTGCTGCTCGTCTGCATTGGGCATTACGGTTTGTCAATTTCCTTATCTCTCCGATACGTTGTACTGTAACCTCTTTCAATCATGCGGATTAAAGGAAATTGTGTGAAAATAATTTTTCATATGAACAGATTGAAATTACGTTCTGTAAAGAATTAATTTACTTCTGAACACAAACCCATACATAACCTGCACAACCTTGTGCGTTAAGTTAATTTATTATTTTTTTTTTCTAGCCCGACGTCTTACTCAATTCACTTTGTTAGCAACTCTACCGCTACCAACCGAGCGTTTTTAACTGCCACTAGAGTTCAGGCGTAATCTGAAAGTTTTCAGTATGCTGGAGCATAGCCAGAAAGTGGCCCCGTCGTCCACCTCCATAACGTTCAATTTGTTTCAGGAAGCAATAACGTTCAGCAGACTCGGGGTAGCGTGCGTCCTAAATTGCCCCGACGATGCAAGTGCACTCGCCCGTTGTGTGGGGTCCGCCGCTTCTCTAAATTTCATAGTGTTTATTATATGGATGAGTGGGCGAGTTGTTTTCGTATTTAGGGTGTGTTTAGCCTTTGGCGCTGCTTGGCATTCTTAAAAGATGCTAAATTTCAACAGTTCTCTTGGTGTTCAATCGAGGTGGCCGAAATGAATGCATTTATTGACAGCGTTCATCGTAATATTTACCGCTGTTTATTCTCCGTGAGGTATCTCAGCTCTCACCACCGTCCTCATTCATTATTGAACGTTCCCACGGGGTTTAACATTTATTGTTGGTCATCACCATTGAAAAATCTTGAATATTATAATCTTTGGATTATTCAGTTGTCGATGCGGATTTAAGCTGTGCTGCTGCTTCTGTTTATCGAAAAGTCATACATTTTCTTATCAATCAATAGGGGGCTATAGATATAGATAGGGATTATCTAATACTTTACAACGAGCTAAAAATTCTGCTGTACGTTCTCACACGGCTGCAGTCTGTCCAAAATGTAAGAATTTCATCATTCTTAATTTTGTAATGGGTAGGTAGTTTTTTGAGCTATGTGAACAATTGCATTATTTTTTCCTTACAGCCCATGCCTGTTTCATATCAGCCTTTTTTATGATATTTTGAGCGCCGCTGTCAGAAGTTCTATACCTTCAATAAAATTTGCTACTGAGACTATTGGTTTATTTTTCTCTTACCATTTATAGACAATTGTAACCGGCAATTTACTTATACAAGTAAAGCGATTTCTAGCAAATATTAAATCTTCCATCACCCCTCATGGTTGTGAGGACCATAAAGTATGGTTAATAGTATTTAAATATAGAATAACCTAACCAGATATGTTAGACTTGGAAACATAGTTGTCTCGTCCTGAATTATTGTCTTGCATATTAAATAACAATTCCTTAGTTTTTTTTTCTGAATTCAGTGCAATAACTTAATTTTTTGGCCTTCACAACCAAATGTTTCGAGTGGTTTAATTTGGCTACTTTAAAGAGAGATTTTTCTGTGTGCATCCGCATTTGATCACTTAGGTACTGTTTACGCTGCTAATTATTAATCATGCTATTGTACCAAGCCGTCGTAGATGACGCCTAAGAACCCAAGAATTTGTGATGATACTTCTATGTTTATCGCTTCCGCTACTTGATTTCCTTCCTTCACAACTGTCCACTCGTGCAGAGAAACACAATTTTTCCTTACGTTCGATGCCACGAATAAAAAATTATCTAGTTTCAGCTCGACATGAAGCTTCATTTACGTAAACTTCGGTTAGTTATCACAGGTACATCATTGTATATTAGTTTAATTATCACCTCAAGTAGAGAGCTCGTTCGCATAAGGAAGAGATGAAGTTGGAACAAATAATGACTGGAACAAAATCCTTGCATTCCTCGCCAGTTTACTGTACGCTGCAAAATATTTCACCCTTTGTTCCGTTTATTTAACCGCCACCTCAGAGCACCTGATATTTTAATGTTAGAAGAGTACACGTCAGGATGAATCAGCTAGAGTGCTGAGAGAAACTGTAGATATCTTTGTAGATCGGATTTTATCGTTGGTGGTGCAAAATTTCAATTATCTGTGAAGTTCCCGCAATGTGACCATCATCTGCAACCTCGTTTAGTTTTCACCTACGGGTTGTAAACAACGAAGCATGACACGATGGCCACAGTTTCTGCCCTGGCGAAATTATTGCCTGTTTTCTCCATACGTTACTGTTAACAGACGTAACCTGTTAAATGCATATCGATCTTTAATTAGTACACCATTGACATATAGTTCCGCTTATTGCCTCCGCCAAGGAGGTTATGTTTTCGTCGTGTTTGTCGGTCTGTCTGTCTGTTTGTGTGTTTGTCTGTCTGTCACCAGGATAACTCAAAAAGTTATGAAACGATTTGGATGAAATTTACAAGGAGGAACAGATGATTAACTTTTGGTGAAGATATGTCCATCCGTTTGTTTGTTTGTTTGTCTGCGTCATTTTTCTCGATGCCATAACTCAAAAAGTTATGAATGGATTTTGATGA
>LQNS02278094.1:58529666-58544916 GCA_001587735.2 Parhyale hawaiensis | reverse complement strand
AATGTATCAATACAAAATAATGTTATCATTTGTGAGTTTTCACTTCAGTAACAGCTTCTGTATTTTTTTAGATCCATTCTAGACTTTTTGAGGTATTTTGCTGGTAAACACTCAGAGAAACAATCAAACACACAAACGGCCTAACCGATCATCACTAAAATTTAATCATACATTTACATCAACATTACCAAGAATTCCTTTATAATCCATAAATACCTGTAGATGAATTTTTGAGCTACAAGTAACACATTAAGCTCTTTTTTTTTGGGGGGGGGGAAGAGCAATTCAAGGCCTGTACTGCACACATGGAGGAGCAAATACCACATGTGGCAACAGTCCGTGGTGACTAATTAGATGCTCAGTAGGTGGCACGCGGGCCAGCGTGTCGATGACCGCAGCAGCACCGCTGCCTGTAATAGATACTTTTGGCATACTGTACTCGAAGGCAAGCTGATTTTAACACCGAGCTGAGCAGATCCCCATTTCTATGCTTGGAGAACCTTGAAGTTCCCTCTTAAGCTAACGCCCGTCAGAGAACTCCGATGAACTCAACACGGTGTCGAGACGCGGGGAAGTTCCTACCCACCCTTCCGATGGCGATGGCACGGCCAGGTGCAGCTTCGAGTTGTCTACTATGTATTATGGTGTATGAAATCTGTTGAAACATTGCAGCGGGTGTCCCTTGCTCATTTCGACTGATTTCTTCAATAATTTTTATCGAGTTTCAATTCGAAATTTCTCATATTTTAAGGTGATATGGATAGACATGTTAAGCTGTTGCAATGCTGAGAGAAACATTTGTTCCAGGAATACAACCTTCCCATTTCCGACTTTCGTGTGCAGCGGGCTTAACGTCGCTGTTGATCCGATCCTAACACAGCTAGTATAACCTCTCGTCGTACGCAGATTTCACCTGTGGATCGTGAAACCAGCAAAGAATATGCATTTTGATCTCGATAAAGATATAAAGATAGGGCAAAATATTGGCAGCCTTATTCTTTGGAGGTACTGTTTGTTTTGCTCTCCTTTTCACAGCTCTATCTCTAATATTTGGGCAGACAATTCAGCCTTCAGTTGTTGTAGAGTTTTATTTTTTTTTTTATCGGAGTATCTTATATTTCTGAGACCCGTGCAGAACCCATGCATATTATGTATGAGCGCATAATTTTTCTGTTTTACAACAAATACCGCAGATTCTGCCAATTTCTTCAATAACCGATTCATGTGTTAGGTTAACTCCTTTTTTTGTGCCGTTACTTTATATCTTTCGATATCGCTCTTTCATTTATAAAAAAGAAAAGACGCTTATGAATGGAGTAGTGCAGAGCAGTTCACCCCTCGTACTGTAGCATCACGACTGCTAATTTTGCCGTATTTAGAAAGTTGAAGAAAAAGCATCCTTATGAGCACCTGCCATGTCTCCATGCTTTCTCTCCTGATGACCACTCACATTGTCGTAGTAAATTAACCCTTGCAAATGAATGGACGCATTCATGAAATTCGATCTAACATGACGAGAAAGGTGCTCAAGCTACAAGCTTCAACTAAAGCAAGGCGGTTAGCTGACATTACCCACGCCGTACTCTTTGCTGACACATTTACTCGAGATGTTACGTAAACTCTCTCAACATATGCTGATTCGATCCGCACACGCCTAGTGCTATCTATGACAAATTCGTACTCCGTAAGAGAGATCACTGCTATGTCTAGTTGGTCCAGACGCATTGAAACATTGGATCCAATCATTATGTTTCAGTTGTTTAAAAAAACATTGAAATAAAGTATGACGCGTAAGCTTTAAATGATCTATTCATATAATTTTCTATTGGATGAAGAAAGAAAAAGCACGGGACTCTGCACACAGTGGAGCGACAGGAGATAATATGTTGATAATGCTTTACTCGCAATGTGCAGTTTCTGCACAGCCGTTGTCAATGTTGGAGCTGCCCCATCTAATAAAAGTGGCCCAAATGGGAGTTTCGAAAGATTGACGGGCAATAAAATCATTGGAATGGCTCGGTAGTTAGACACTATGCTGGCAACGTGATGAAGATTATCTATTTTTTTTACACCGGCGAATAGCGATGGACTAATCCAGCGTTTCGTACAGATATATCTGTCCATTATGAGGGTGTATATGCGTGCAATGCATTTATCGTGGACGTATAAGAATTCTATACTATTTTATATACATTAAGTATCCGCATCTTTTTGTATCGAGTTGGGCACTCTGCCGTCCAATTCTTTTATGAACGTCACGGTGTCGTTAGAAGCGCAAAAATATAAAGAAGTTATGAGCGACTGTAAGATGTTAGTCTACTGTGTAGTCACAATCTCAACTACGCGCAAAGAAGAGCGTAGCTACGCTATTCAAATACGGCGAATTAGGGTAAAAAATGGACAACCCCCCCCCATTATGGGTGAAAAATGAATTCTTTCACTTGCAGTAAAAAAACCCTAGTTCATTTTTTTACCCCTATTGTGGGTTATCCATTTTTTACCCCACTTTACTGTAATGGCATGCTCACAAAAAATCCACGCTTTCTACGGTCTTTGCCGGATTAAGTATTGGATATGGTGTTACCAGCATGATACCGGACACTCTTGAAGTAAATTCAATACACTATCTGTCGTGTAGTCATATACCCAGCGCACCCCATAGCTTATCAGTTTTGGAGCCTTCGGGTCATCTTACGGTTCTTGCCTATAGTGAGTGTTCTTTTTTTTTAGTGCCTTTCGCGTCAATCTTTGTTGTGTTATTCTTTGCCGATTTTTTTAGCCCATGCGCGGTGTTCCTCCGATATTAATGGTTCCCTTTTTTGCTGAAATCCATGTCGCTTCGCGTCGTAGTGCCTGTAGAAAAGATTGACCTAACATTTATCATACCGTTTTAATTAGTTTGTCAATCACAGGCTGTGGAGAACTGTCGGGCGTCAGTCTTATTAGCTGTAGAAAAATTTCAAATGGATGGTATAACTTCAAGTTGTCTGCTACTGTCCACCATGGAACCCATAATATCCAGGTGCACTTTTTAAACAACAGTTTGTTACGAATGTTAATTATTTATGTAAGATATTGCATTCAAGATAGTGCTTGCCTGTTCACTATTCTTACCGTTTTCTTTTTGTGTGTCTTCTGCAACGTCTCCCTTAACTATTATTCATCAAGACGCTGTTATTGTTGTTTGGTTACTACTAACATTAAGCATCATGCCACTATACCAGTAGAGTTAATTTCCGTCATCAACTTCGACTTTTTCATTTCTTACTAAGATCATAAACGTTCTGTCTAAGTCACGTGGAGAAGTCCAGGACTGCCATTTTGGTAATTCAACTTCTAGAAATGAACGGTGCTTGGAGCAGCACAAATTGTTGGTTTAATTTCAAACTCGAGATGGCCTGCAGTTTAAATGGGACTTCGCAGCTGCCTATAGAGCCGTTGTCGGGGCAGTTAATTGATCAGCTTCGTTACGACATCTGAGGAGGGGGGGGGGAGATCATGGCAAACTGTGTCCCAAAGTGGGCGGTGTTGCGTTTTAGGGGGGACGTTGACGAAGACTGTGTGGTGGGAGCGAGAAAGTTTGATTTGAAAGGTATGGAGTTTCTTTGTGATTAGTTTTATTTTAACGTTTATAGAAAGGCGTGAATTCGCATGCGTGTGTGTGTCTGGGAGGTGACTATTTGTCTGGAGAAATTGCGGAGCCACTGATGCAGCTCAACTCGGCCATCACTGGTGTGAACCGTGCTGAACTACAGCAGAAGTTCCCAGTTACCTGATCTCATACGTTACTCTAAAATGTTTCTATATTTTGTGACGTTTTCGCTGCTAATTCGCACTATATTTGGGGAGGTCGCAATCACGGGAATTAGAAACGTCTACTGTACTCTTGAGCTGCTCTCTGCTCAGCCGCGCAGAACTATTACAGTATCAAATGTAAAGCAAGGATTTTAATTGGCCGCATCAATGATTACGAAGCAAACATGCTTGTATAAATAAAAATGTTACAGGAGCGTTGAATTCCAGCCTGTGGAAATTTTTGGCTGTTAAAGTCCATTTGGTTGTCGCTAAAAGTGTATATATATATATATTTATTTTATTTGAATTCGTGAAATGTGTCTGATTTAGATTTTAAAACTTCCCTGAATATTCATACAATCAAGCTCCAACTTACACAATATTTTCTTCCCAGAATAAATTAAAATATCGCCATTTTTCCGTTAACGTAGAAGATTCTGACACATTATCCAGTTTGCCTACACACGCCATCGGTGCTTTGACTCCACAAACGCAGGAACTTTTAACGATGTCCAAAGCTGCGAGAAAAATGGAACACAAAGAATGGAAATCTACCATAGAAAATAAAACGGCCCGTTTAGAAAGGAAACGGATACTGTAATGACCCATTAGTAAGCCAGGGAAATCGCTTCGGTCAGCTCTCTGCTCCTTGTTTACAAGTCGCTTTTCTCATTTTTTTGTGATTTCGATATGTGCTCTTCGAGAAAGTCTCTGAAGCATCACAAGTTTTATTCTGGTGCTACATTGTTGTTGCTACGTCCTAATGCGACATGACTTAGACACGTAAATCGTCTGCCAAAGATGTATCTGTAGCTTCTAGTAACGTTAGGTTTCCTTAAATCGTGTAAGTCTGGTATAGCTCCATTGGAATAAACGCTCAGTGACGCATCACTTAACGAATGGCAGCACCTTTGCAGCAGATTTAATGTGTTGTGTATGGCACAAGCATTGATAATTACTGGCGCAGCAGTGTCTCTAGGTAAGTTAGATTCACAATCTCCGAGCATACACGCACACTCGCCTCGCAGATAATCTGAAAATCCTGTTACGGCAAAAGTGAAACTAACTTACCCTTGTAATTTATTCATCGTACAATTCGAGAGTGTACTTGATCCATCTCCAATGTTCCCGAGAATCTCTTCACTTACCAAGGACAAAAAGAGTCACTTCTGAAAGTAAAGTAACAGTAAATTATGGCTTTAGTGAAGCAAGGGAGAATCAAATTCCAGAGAAACCTTAGCTACATTGCTCTGAAATTCCTCAATGCCAACTCTACCCAAGTCAGTAAAGGATCATTTCCATATTAAATTACGAGTGTAATAAATCGAAGCAGAAATCAAGCCCTAACTTCAAGAACACAATGCAGAATTTTGATGCTTGCATGGATGCAGCTAATGATTTAGTCTTGCATCATAAAATCTTTTCATTGAAGAGCCTATTTGAGGACAAAAACACCGCAAGTCTTGTACATAAAATACACTGAGAAGCAAAAAAAAACTGCTCTCTGTCCATCCATGTACATTTCCTCATTGAGATATACTGGTACTGCTTGTAGATATTCATTTAGTTATGTTTCTTTTCTTCATCGAGTGAAAAAACAATATTCTGGATGACACAAAATCTAGCTCTGTATACTGACTAGTATCAGACGAGCGTTAGGTGAACTGTCGGGTAGACTGACTACATGTAAGGAGTCGTTTGGAGCTTCTTCTAAAGAATAGTTTTCAGTGTCCCTTGTGAACCATTTCCTTCTTACATGTGATGATAATTTATCATTGGTTAATGATCCAGACTCCACGAGTAGTTTTCTCCATAATGTAACACTCCCATAAGAGAGCAGTGGTGATTTGGTAACGCTAGTTTGGTACTGGCGGCATTAACTGCCCTCTCAAGTAATACAAATGGATCACTGGCGCGATATGGGTTAGGTCGCTCTGTCTCGTAAATGCAATGGAGAGTCGTGCATCCAGTTAAAAAGATGGCTGCCTTATAATCGTAGTTATACTCATTAAGACATCTTTCTTTTCGTGCCGACTTTGCTTCCATCATATTTTATCGTTAGTCACATTGCAGATGCAAGTATTTCTCTACTTCCAATAGTTGCTCTTCACGTCTATGTACAATATATGCAGTGATCCGGCGTACACGTGATTTATTTGTGCTGATATATTATATTTTGGCAGCTTCTAATAAAACTATATCTAAACGGTTTCGGATCCTTGATATGATTACTGCCCCCTCAGGAGGAATAGCTCATAGGGTTAGTTAGTTAGTTAGTTTGGCCTATCCTGTTTTACTGGGAGCAGCTCCCCCAAACGGATGATATAGGTTAACTTAGCCATTGCTAGGCCTTCGGGACGTCTTCCATGCGGGCTCATTTTGCTTCATTCCGCTTTCATACTCATGCTGATGTTTATTCTACTCTTCCTTTTCTTTCCAGACTTCCTTTTCTCATGCGCGTTTATCTTGTGTGGGTACACCCTGGTCTGCGTCTGTTCCACGTTTCTATAGACACACTATATGTCCCTTCTTTCTTCCTCTGTGAGATCGCCCTAATTTGTCGTGAAAGTGCGGGCTTAAGCTACTCAATAAAACTAACTATAATCGAATGATTATACTGCTGGCTCGTCCTCGGTAAAAAAAAAGAAAGCTTGACTCATGTGTGCTTTGATGACTTAGGCTTGGGCCTACCGATGACTTGGGCCTACCGATGACTTGGGCCTACCGATGACTTGGGCCTACCGATGACTTGGGCCTACCGATGACTTGGGCCTACCGATGACTTGGGCCTACCGATGACTTAGGCCTACCGATGACTTGGGCCTACCGATGACTTGGGCCTACCGATGACTTTGGCCTGCCGATGACTTTGGCCTACCGATGACTTGGGCCAACCGATGACTTGGGCCTACCGATGACTTGGGCCTACCGATGACTTGGGCCTACCGATGACTTGTGCCTACCGATGACTTGGGCCTACCGATGACTTGGGCCTACTGATGACTTGGGCCTACCGATGACTTGGGCCTACCGATGACTTGGGCCTACTGATGACTTAGGCCTGGGCCTACCGATGGCTTAGGCCTGGGCTTACCGATGACTTAGGCCTGGGCCTACCGATGACTTAGGCCTACCGATGACTTAGGCCTGGGCCTACCGACGACTTAGGCCTACCGACCAACAGCAATGCGCGGTCAGTCGCGCCATCTGCGTTGCATTGCTGGGGACAGTAGATTTCTCTTCCCGACGTTACTCTTTTTTAATGCAGCAAATTTTGTTGCGTCTCAGGCCGCTTGGTGCTTCGATGGGGCCATGATTAAGAAGCGCAGTGAGAGTAGCTGGAAGTAGCTGGGTATGGCGATGAGCTCAAAATCTAGATAGCGCTTGGACGTATATAGTGCATGAAGTTTTTACACAATACACGAAAAATATTAGGAAAATAAAAAGGAAAATATTTACATAGGGTAAGTGTTCCAAAGGAGACGCACATGGCCCACTATAGACGCGCTTGCAGTAGGAAGGCTGTCGCGCGGCGACCGGTCGCTGCGAGAAATGTTCTATACCTGCAAAACAGAGGTTAGTGTCTCCTAAACACAAACCAAAATTGATGCGTGGTTGGATAGGTATTTCTCACAACGTCCACCCTCCGCACAGCCCAAAGGAGACGCAGGTGCATCTCCATTGGGCCAGTGCGTCTCCTATGGGCCCTACCCTAATAATCGTTTAGAAGGAAGGTTAAACTTTCAGGGGCACAGTAAAATATTAATCTTCGTAGGAATTACACTATATTCAATGGACCTAAATGGTCGATTCCTGTGAGCTTGAGAGGGTTAATGATCAGAATAACTGCACGGAAGATGGCGACACTGAGGCTACTCTCGACGATACTAGTTACAGTGAAAACGAAATTACATAAGACAGCAATGTGACGCTGTTTTTTTTTTTTTTTTTTTTGTTCCTAGCTTCCCACTACTTGAGGCCCCTTTTGTAGATTTTCGTCCAGACGCCTGTCAGGGAACAAATTTCAACAGGGTGCACTTCTCTCTTAGCTAAGAAGGCCATGTAGTTATTACTAACGTGCTGTCCTACGGTAGTGCGGCCCCGGCCAGGCTGGGAATCCAAATGATGTCATTAATGTAAAGACCGCAAGGGCTGCAGAACAGCAGCTGTATATCCTTGAGGCCGGGCGCACATTGAGACGCAGGGCAGCGCAGCACAGGCGTGGGGCATACATTGACAAGCAAGTTGTCGCCATGTGCAGTAGTGTTGATTATGGCTGTTGCCAAAAAAAATGTTTAATTGTGTGGAAATATAGCTTTGTTTCATTCTTTTTTGCCTTAAGATAATATTAGAAGTTTGTATGAAAAAATGAGGGAATGAAAAAAAAGTAAGAAGGCCATACTCGTCTCTTTTAATTGTATACTCAATGCAATGTGAGCCCATAACTCGTTCATATGTTACTCTAATAACATCAGGATGATTAATACTAATGTCATACAACACTCTTTCTTGGCGAACAACCTCTATGAGTTGCTCTGTGGATGACATTGTGAGCACTAAATGAGTGAGTTGCTATCAAGCTGCGCCGCACGTGACCTAGGAAACTGTGTTCGGACGACTACGTCGCACAGGCCGACACATGTCTGTACCTGTGCTGTCCTGTCCTACGTGTATATGCCTGCTTAGGTAAGAACCAGTGAGGCACAAGTTTCTGCTCTGCTCTGTGCTGTGTTACCTGTGTTGCCTGTGTCTCAATGTGCGCCCGTTTTAGGCTGGACAAGATGTAAAGCCTCCAGAAAGCGTTACATGGCGAGCAAAGCTAGAATTGAGGAATTTTTACCAGAGGGCCCCGCCCGGCTTTAAAAAAACACAGTTACTTCGCCTTAACCTCGAGTCTGTAGATCAACCAAATTTGAAGGTCCTTGATAATGATGGTAGTTGTCATGTGTCGGTCCAGCTGCACTGCTTTCGTTACGAGTCTAGCTTAGGTAGCCTGAATATGATTCAAGCTCATACGTGTGAGGAATGAAATCTCATACTAAACTTGCTAACGCCAGTAGCAGACATCGCAATTTACTTCACGAGTTCTGATGCCCCCCCCCCCACCAAACCTCGCAGTAGATATCTGCAGCTTGTACAAGACTGTCTCGTAGTACACTTGCTGATGCCAGCAGCAGACATCATAATTTGCTACACGCATGGGGGCCGGTCGGTCGGTCCTACAGGCGTGCAGATTCTCGCAGTTCAAAACGGGCCGAGTGGTGCCATCTGGCGCTGACATCTAGCTGAGCCTTCCTCCAACATTCTGAAGGCATTGCCGCTGAGAGTGGCAGGCCCCGCTAACATTCTGCAGCGCTTTAACTTCTGCTCAAGATATTGCCAAAGAAACTTCTAGAATAACTTTCAAGTGAATTAAGGAACCAAGGTTATCGTGATAATATAAAGAAACGAAGTTAATGCACAAGTCATGGAGGGTCAGTGAAATGTAATATCAGAGACCAAGTTAGCTGCACTAACTCTTATAATTGTGAACGAATCGAGAAACAATCCCTGGAGTTTCCTTATAGCACCGCGATCTGGGTAGGGTTGGATTTATTTTGTGGGTGCGCCAACATGATTTTGTTAATGTGCTTTTCTTGTAATTTTGCTCTCTTGAAAAGTGTCTTCTGCAGATTGTGAAGTGGAGGCTAACTTGGAGGGAAGAAGCTTTTTTCTGCGTTGACGATGAGTTGAATAATAGTTTTTGTATCCTCTATTTGAACTGATATAGTTTCTGTTTATTACAGGATTATTTACGGTTAGAAATGGAGCGTAGTTTACCTCATTTCAAGGTAACTTTAAATTTGCAACTGAGTTTTTCAATGTGCAATTTCTTTTCAGGCGTTTATGCATATCCAAATTCAGTGTTGATACTGTGAGCAGGCTGTGCCCGTCAATCGTTCACTGCAATATCCAGACTCAGAACCTATAAATTTTATGTATATAGTATTAACACCACCCGTACGTCCGTGCAGCTCTAGCATTTCTAGCTTTCAGATCTGTGCGAAGAACGCGTAGTGGAACAGACTCTGTATTAGCGAGCAAGAGCCGATGATTAGAGACCCAAAAATTTCCCCACTCTACTGTTAAGAGCGCTGCTGCAGCCGAACACTCATTTTACGAATGGATATTTTTAATATTTTTATTATTATTATTTCAAGCCCTTTGCAAAGGTAAAATTGTTTATCAACCCAGTGCATTTATATGGTGTTTATTGCTACATTCACCTTTCTCGCACCCTCAGTAGCGGGGTGCTAGAGTGCTAAGCATACTTGCTGAAGTTCGTGCATTCGTCTCCCCTCCCCCTCCCAGGAAGGTGAGTCTTGCTACTTTGATTGCGGCGTCAACGTTCTGGCATTCATGCTCCGTTGCGGGGGCAATGACCTAACCAGAATGGGGATGGGCGATAGGTCGCAGTCTTCGCTTGAGTCTGCCGTTTCTGACGCCATAACTCTGACAATGCGCGGTCGATTGCAATCGTTCACTTCTCTAGGTTGAGCTGGTAACTCTCTGCAGCACACTACAGTGCATGCGGATTTCCCAGTTCGGATGTGTGGTGACGTTTGTTTTTACCATCGCAGTGCATGCATCGCATACGCTTTATGGAGGCAGTTGTGTGAGCGGAACTCGAGCAACTAAACTTGAATCACATATTCAGAGTTGAGGAGTCGGAGTCAACCTGAGTCGGACGATTTGAAGGGGATTCAGAGTCGGAAACCCATTTGCTCAAGCAGTCAGAGTAGGAATTTAAAACCCGATTCCGGAATACGATTTTATAAACTATATGATTCTTTATTTGTTCGTAGTTATTGGTCTTGAGTTGTAATGAATAATAAAAAATTTGCAAATGTGGACAAACAATGTTTCTTGTGTGATCTGTGTGTTAGCTATTCACAGTGGAGTACCTAAATGGTCTGTGCTAACTTACACCGCTTTCTATATTTTATAAATTAACTTGATAATTTCAGTCCCAAATGGTGAAAATGATATAGAATTCCATTTAAAATACCAACAAAATATTTCTTGAAGATTTAGCTGGTGTCTATTTTTGACATCCAGTATTTAGCTTGTATAAACAGTTTTTCAGCATAATAATCATAAATGAATAATAAATAAATCAAAATGAAAATTTAATGTCTCAAATGATGCTAATAATGCCAAATATCATTGTAATTGTTACAAAACTTCTCTCTTTGGCTTAATATATATGTATATATTGATAAAAGCAGTTGGACAAAATAATGGTTGCATTAAATGCTAATTGTATGAAGGAGTTGCAATCCGGAAACCTTGAGGACCAGAAATCGGAAAATCTATAATGCCCGGACTCGGTGTCGGACTTGAAACATCCTACTTCGCTACCCTGATCATATTCCCATTAACTCACATATTTATCTTGGTAACTGTACAGCACCTTCCTGCTGAGAGGCCAAATTTTTTATTTCATTCAACTTTAGACGACCAATACGACATTCTCACTTTTTCAGCTTCAAGTAATCGGCAGGAAATAAACTAAAACTTCCACCGAGCGAATTTTACAGTTTATTCCACTTTTATTTGTCCCTTAGTTCGCCATTGACTCTATTTCGCAAAATGCTCTGCCTGATTCACCCCGCTCTTGGGCAGCCAAGTACACGGAGTCATTTGTACACTGTCTTGTTGTAATGGAAGAACCTCCGTAAAACGGTGCAATCTGTTGCGAGGCAGTTAATCCAGGCTCAGTGTGACAGGCTTCTGAGAAACCGATGCTATATACGCGGGAAACCTGGAGGCCTTGCGTGCGCTCCTGGTCAAACGCTGTCGTGAAGACACCGCGGCCGCTGAGTGATGGTGCCGAGTGGCTTCCAGGCCAGAATGTGGATGTTCTTCGCCGCTGAATGGGAAGCGAAGTACTTCAGTTTACTGTATAAGTTTAAAGTGCGTTGATTCTCGAATGAATTTGAAAAACGGATAGTTGACTCGTCAACCTACACACTCTCGAGAAACGTTGTATTCCTTATATTACCATTTCGTGCTTGAAGATCCCCGCTCAGAGCACTGATGAAGACAATAATGTTAATATTACGGGCTATGTGCTGCACCGTAAGAAAATATCTCCTGTAGCTGCCGATGACGTGTGCCTATATAACCCGTATTTTATGAGGTAGGTGGGAGCTCAGGCTGCAAATTTACAAATTTAGTTAACCGTAATTAGTGCCGTAATAATTTTAGGCATTTAAATCAATAGGATATAACACTGATGGAATCAGTTCGCAGCAACACGTTTTTTTTTTTAGTTTACGGATTGCTAGAGGTGGGCACTTGCGTCTTGCAGCCCTGCCACAGGAGAACAAGAAGCCCGGAGGTTTGCATCCTCCGGTTGTGTTATATTTGCTCCTGTGACAGAGCCTCAGATCGCCGCAGTGCCCAGCTCTGCTGTTGAGCTGGGTCAGGGTGCTGTGGTGCTGCTATAACGCTTAACAGAACTTATAGCAACATTTTGTTCAGCTAATTACTACGTTACACAAAATAAAAATTTCACGATTACCATCACTCAACACGTAGCAGATTTCAGTGCTATAATATATCGCTGACATTCCTCGCAAACATTTGTAGAGTAATTTTATAATGTGAGGCAGAAGTTCTTTATCCTCGAAATTGGTCCGCTCGCACGTGTCGTCTCCGATGTAAGGGCTGCAAGGGACTTCGTGATATGTTCTAGCACACTTCTTTTCCACATTGATAATGTAAGGGTATTGCAGAGGAAACATAATATTCCCACAGCATTCCCACGAGGAGAGCAAAATTGTTCGACAAACTCCCTCGATCATATATAGACCACACTATCGTGTGGTCTATGCCTCGACAAATTCGAAATAGAGCGGACATGAATGTTACAATTCAAAAAATTCTATTCAAACTCATTTGCAAAGGTTGCATGATAAGCCAGCTGTCAGCTGTTATGTGCGCTGTCGATATGAATGATATTTGATGACCCGTTAGTGCGACAGGCTTTTTTGCCCTTGGGATGGCGCAAATAACATCACCTGGACCTCGTCTAAAATCGTTCAAGGTATCCAGGGTATATTTCCTGTAACAGATACGAAATTTTATTACCGAATATAATGTATTCTTATGTAGTGATCTTATTCCACATAATGATGGTGTTTCTGTAGCGGTCGCACCGTAACCGTTCCTCTCAAGATACACGGTATCGTCCATAACTATGGGAGAAATTTTCGAAATTTTATAGCTTTGCTTCTATTCGGCACCCATGCCTCATCTTTTGATAGTTAATAGTCCTTAAGATGTTCATTAATGTGTGAAAACTTGAATCAGGTGTAGGAGATAGTAAGAAATTTATGAGTGAAAAACTTTTATTTTGAAATTTGGAGCGTCCACAACTAATGGACAAATACATTTGAGTCTATACTCAGGAAATATTTAGACAGAAATATTCAGCGAAAATGCAATGCACAATCAATATTTAGTAAATAGACCCTTTGCATTCAATCACAGCAGCACATCGACGATGACAAGATCGTCTTGATAAATTTCGACACTAATTTTAGTCCATTCCTCTTGAAGTTTCATCCACAAATCCTCGTTGTTGGTGGGATTTCTTGCCATAACTTTACTCCAAGGGTCTTCCAAAGTTTTTTCGTTGGATTCAAGTCAAGACTTTGCGGTGGCCAATCTAAAACTTCAAACATCTACTGGTCAAGGTAGCTCATCACAGCCGTTGCCTTATGGCAGGGTGCATTATCCTGGATGAAGATAGCCCTATCCACACCTGAATTTTGACAAGTTGGCATAACATCATCTTTCAGAATATTTATATACACTTGAGAGTTCATACGGGTTTGTAAGCGAGCGAGAGGCGTTGTCCCCTCACTTGAAAACATACCAAACACCATCACACTCCCGCCCAAAATTACACTTCCTGTATTGTACACTTTTAGCTCAATCTTTCACCTGCATGACTCTTTTAACAAAGTTCTTACCATAACTTCCAAACAGATTGAATTTGCTCTCGTCCGTGTAAAACACGTGGGCCCAATTTCACATGGCCACATGACATGCTTGTTTGTATACTCCAATATCTTCATCTTGTTTTTCAAACTTACCAGTGGTTTCTTCAGTGGGCTTCGTGTGAGTAGGCCTACTTCTTGTAGTTGTCAGGAGATAGTCTGTCGTGACACATTTACACATGTTGTGTCATTATTACCCTGCCTCTTTCTGCTGATGACTTGAAACGGTCCCTTAATGCCATACGCTGCATGAGCCTGTCCTCTCTAGCTGAAGTTTTGCGGGATCTGTTGGTTTTAGGCCTAACATTGCAGCCATGATATAAGTCGTCTCCAAATAATGCGCACAAAGTTAGGGTACTATATAGGCTCTCTTCATTGTCTGTATATTTTTTTTTTCGCCGCACGGACATGTACTGTATTTTGGAAAGGTCGCCTCGCATTTAATTACATATTATTATATTATGTTATTATGCGCAGTTCAGATATCAGGTGACTGTTTAAGATGGAAGAGGCCGTACCTACTTTGTCCCTGGGTATATATTGGCAAAAGTTTCACTATGAATTTAGCTGTCCAACTCAACAACCCAATCGACGGCTAGTATTAGCAAATATTTCGTTTGTATAAATTTATCCCGGATTGTTGTTACAGGCAACCATCAGCCATTCACTGATGCAGCAGGGTTTGAATGGTAGGATTTTTCTCTTCCTAGAAATGAGGTCACACGTCAAAGTAAGCTTCATGATTAACAAATGCGACTAGCCAATGTAGGTATATTTGAGCTTCCAAGTTGTGCTGAAGGCAGTGCAGTTTACTGCTGCGTGCCACATCAATCTTCAAGTTATAATCACAAAATTTTTTCGAACACATTTCATTACCTAAAATTAGTTGAGTTGGGTAAGGATAGAATAGAACATATTGTTAATAAATGGCGATTTAGTCGTTTTTTGTAGGGAAAACGAGCGTATTAAAGCATATATTTTAATCATTTTAGGGCGAATAGAGGCTATCAAACGTCATTTATAAGGCCCTAATTTGGGTTCTATTTTTATACCTGTTCCGTACTCGTAGTCTGGAGCCACTTTTCCAACAAGGGTTTTTCATGCTACCATCCTATATATTCACAAAACGTACATGACAGTGTCAATGCTCAACTTTATTGCTCCACTGGTAATATGGTAGTCACACGACGGTCATTCTTAGTATAATTAGATTAGATTAGATAGATATTTCCCTGTCCTTTGCTTACACAATGTTGGTGTTTATAAATATATTTATATGTTCGGTGTCACGCTCTTAACGAAATAGATAGGCGGAAATTAGCCCAGGTTGGAGGCTCTGGTGCTCCTCTCAAGCTCCATTGAAAGTGATATGCAGAAAATAAGCCGGGTTGCAGAAGATGGCAAAC
>LQNS02278094.1:58506933-58522888 GCA_001587735.2 Parhyale hawaiensis | reverse complement strand
GATGTGGATGGTCAATACTCAGCAGAGACTCCCTGGAACGCTGCCTCAGACGCTGCTGAGCCTCCCCATACACACGCTTAGCCTCGGCCCTACGATCAACATAGGTCTGCCATGCCTGATTCGCCGCCATGCCTGATACGCCGCCTGTTTAGCTTCGAACGCTAACCGACACTGGTCCTAACGGTTACTGCAAAATTCTGAGTTTCGTTCATAACTTTTTGGCTTATGTTGCTGATAAGCACAAAAAGGACAGGCAGACATAAGGACAAACAGTCACAAAACTGGGTTATTTGCTCTTCGTAACATTCCTTGCATATTTTACATAGCAAATTTCATGCAGATTCGCCCGTAACTTTTTGAGTTATCTTATGTGACAGGCAGACAGGCCGATCGACAAGCAAACAGACAAACGTCGGCAAGAACATAAACTTCTTGGCGGAGGTAATTAAAGGTTTTGGGCCTTGATTTTATTGCTCTACATGAGACTCGCTGTAAAATCAACAGTGAATCAAATACTAGAACGAACTCTGCTGTGTATATGTCTCTGTGTATGTAGATCTGTTTTCCTCCGTTTGTTTATCTATTTATCTATTTTTTTGTCATGCTTGCAGTATCAGTATAGACCGTATTTAGATCCAGTCTAAACGTATCTTGGATACTGCTTAGGCAATTCAAATATTATTTGTTTTAGAATTTTTTGATGCATGTTCTGTCAATGCGAAAGAACTTATTGTGTTGCTCTGTAAATGTAGGATTGGTGGTATTCATCACTTATGACTGATATTTGAGATCAATATTCAAGATTTCCGGAACACTGCAACCTCTCTAAAAAAATCACATCTGCGTCCATGAACTATTGAGAGTTATACGTGCTACTTCTCTGTCGTAATTTGTGACTGTGCGGTACGCTACTTCAGTAATGATTTAGGACTGAGTTGTCTCTTTGTCCATAATTTCAATAGAGCTTGTTAGGACGCGGCACGAAGCAACATGCATTTAATTAGTGCCCAGATGCGTGTGTTTTGAACATCAGGATCGTCGCAACTGTATGCAAACCGTACTTACTGCACTGCTGATGTGTCTGTAAAGAGATCGCACAGTAAGGGTGCGTGCACACCAAACAAATCGACTCGCGTCAAGTCATAGAAGTCATTTGACGTAGGTAATTTTGACTTAATTCTGTTCACACCAAATGCGTCATCGCAAGTCAATTTCTATTCAGTTACCCGTGTTGTATCATTGAGGATGGATGTGTCNGGCGCTCTCGTACTAAATTAATTAATTGCTCCACTTGCACGGTGCTTGCAGGACGCTGACCTCTCTGTGACTGAAGAAAAAATGGGTCTAGCTCTATCTTTGACTGGACGCGACGCGACGTATTTGGACTTGTATTGACTTGACGCATTCAGTGTGAACAGTTTCCTCAAATGTCTATAGGAATCAATGCTAATTGTGGTGGCGAGTCATGACGTATGTTGACTATCTTTGACTTGACGCGACTCGACTTGTTTGGTGTGAACGCACCCTAAATCATCGTCAGTCAGACTCCAATTCATCGTCAACTGAGTGTCTGGCGAGTGTAAACAGCGAGGCGTGATACACACATTTTGACCAGCCGTAGCGCCCGCCTGTCGCATGACTCCAGGCAAGGTGAGGACGCTCGGGCAGGTGATAACTCTGGGCAAAAATTTGACCACTTGGTGGGGCCCCGAGTCCCCTCCTGCAGGCGCACATTGCCATGCAAATTTTAGCTCAGTTTCTCGCAATTAGATCATAAAGTAAGACAATGGCATCATTTTTCGGGGGGAGATGGCGCCTCCAGACACAATAATGAGCAGTGGAATAATGCGCGCCTGTTGGGACCGCGTGCATGGTGGCATCAAACTCGCCAGCATGTGCAAACTGGCTCATCTAAACCACCATCTTCTAATACATTGCTTCCTTCCCTGCCTAAGCAAACTCTTGCGATAAAGAAAGAAAGAAAAACTCGTTGGAAAGTGGTAAATTTTGTTGGGGTATAAAGCGGGATAAAAGTTGGTAATCCTCGGCTACAGGATTTATGTAAATCCCTAAATCCTCGGAAAGACAAAAAGGTGGCCATAAAAGTTCATGGGGGGAATGTATATTCCTCTCGTTGTGAATTTCGTTATTTTTTCGGGTTTTATCGTTGGAACACCGCAGTTATGCATCAGCAGTAACGTTGCTTGCCCGCCGGACTTTTATATTGCTGCTTGCAGATAAAAAATATTGCACTTCTTGTCTAGTGGCTTGTGCTTCGTGCGCGAAAGTAGCTTTGCAAAAATTATCTGATTGCAGCTAATTCTTTACACTGCATCTGTGCCTCCCAAGGGGGGATGTGCTACGCATGTAATGCCATCATTTGCAGCAACAACAGCGCACATGGGACTTCTTGTAGGCTACTGAAGAATGTATGTCAACATCAGATATTCAGATTGGGTGAAAATGAGGATCGTTAGAGTATAGCGAAGCGCGTTCGCCCACACGTGAGCAGCTTAGACCTCTGAGATTTTTTACGTTGAATAGATACGTCAGTCAGTCTTTTCCTCCTTGATCTTCTGCACTTCCAGGCGTAAAGTTCTACTTTGTTGCTCTTTTGAGGCGGCGTAAATTACAGCGCTATCGGGCCGGCAATCTCAAATCATCATTAGCATTGACGGAGAAGCTGTTTGTGCAGTGCGATGATTGAAAGACGTTCTTTGCCGGAACTTCTCATTGAGTGGGACTCTAAAGGCAATGCTGTAGAAGTCAGAATGGCGTCACGGCTACATTCCAACTGATTGCTTCATTAGAGCCCGCCTAGAAGCTTTTCACGAGCAAGTGATTGCTATTTACGAGCGTCGACTTCCTTCCAATTCAAGTGGTCATGCCATTTGATGAGTCTTACGGCGACGCTGTTGCCATTTGCGTCGCCGTCACTCATTTGGCTGCCAAGTCTCAAGGGCAAAGAATTGACTGGCGTCGCTGGCCTTCACTCCAAGGCGTCACCAGTCGGTTAATTCCAAAGCCAGTTTCAGGGACATCTCAAATCGGATTTAGATAGAAATATCACGCGTTGGACTTGCACCAATATTAATGATTTGCGGCTATAGAACATAGGCAAATATTTTTTTCTGTTTGAATTATTGGCATATAAATTTTGTCATTTGTCACTCAAATTAAAATTTCTATCAACTAAAGACGTTCCATGCAGATCTGTTGTACACTAATTTTAAAATACGACAGATCAGCCACTGGAGTGCAGTAAGGTCCTACCGCTACCCTTTCCGTGTCTTATTATAATGAAACTGCAATTTTCACGGTCTAATTCTTTAGTCTCATGAATGTGTAACTACTGAGTGTTTGTTACTTTGTTCATTGTTATTGTAGCCTCCCCTTCTAACCGTCGTAACATGGAATGCAGCAGTACGAGTTAGTTTCACTAAATTTGCACTTTAACCGACAGACCCTTTGAATTTTACCTTCAGCTGTTTTGATTGCCATACAGGCTCGTGATAATGATGCACTAGAAATAAAACACAAGAGCGTTGAGACACAGTCTTACGGGAGTCTTTTAGGCAAATTGAAACGAAATAGGGTGGCTGTGGATGACGTGGATACTGTAGAACTAAATTTTGTATATATCGCTATCAACAACTCGCCGTATAATCTTTTGCCTTGATACATTGGCCTGTGGTGCCGGTATATCGTCATCAATGGGGCGAGCAGTTCCGACGAAGTTGAGCTGAAACATATAGAAACTTGCTAAGTAGATTATTTGATAAATATGTATCTACACTAGCAGGCAAAATATGAGAACGATTTTCATATTTTGAAAATAAAGGTTAACTATGTAGAGTTGGTTAATGAACCTTTTGATGGGGCCCTAAGGAATGTATTTAACATATTTCTACAAAATATCAGGACAAACATAACTACATTTAATACATTACAGCAATCTAACAAACAATAACAAAAAGTGAACAGTGCAAAATAAGAGAACGATCGTCTCTAAAATATTCTCACATTTACCCCGGTCATCTGGCAACATTCAATTTCGTGTACATGACTTTTAGAACTGCCACTCTTATGATGGCACCATTCTAGGAACATGGCACCTCACGTGAAAGTTACTCCTGAGCTGCGGGAAGAAATTAAGTTCAGGTCCTCAGGAATGACTCTTTCGGCCATATCAAGAGACGTAAATTGATCCAAGAGCGTTGTTTCTCGTGCTTTGAAGCTCTGTGATGAAAAGAAACAGCTGAAATCACCGGTATCTGCAGACCGCCCTCGAAAAACCACCGTACGAGTTGATAGGATTATGAAACGCTATGCCCAGAAGGATCCTTTCGAAACTGCAGCGGGAATTTCCAGAAAGCTGAGGGTAAATAACAACATAGAAGTGTCTCGCTATACAGTTTCTCGTCGCCCCAATGCATGTGGGTTAAAGGCACGCAGTCCTGCCACTGAAGCACTTATCAGTATGAAGAATAAGAAAGCAAGACTTGAATATGCGGAAAGGCACATCGTTTGGAGAGATGAAGATTGGGAAAGAGTGTATTTCAGCGACGAAAGTAAATTTAATTTGGTTGGATCTGATGGCAGACGGTATGTTAGACATGCAACAGGTGACAGGCTGAACCCGAAATGTGTCAAACATCTGTAAAGCGTGGGGGAGGTGGTGTAATGGTGTGGGGCATGTTTTCATCTGAAGAAGTTGGACCGTTGGTGGCCATTAAAGAAACTGTCAATGCTAATGTGTACCCTCAATCTTGTACAGCCATATGCTAGCCCATCTCTACGATCATCTCTAAATCAGCCAGCAATTTTTTAGTAGACAATGCGCCGTGCTATACTGCAAAGAAAGTGAAGGAATATTTTGCGGAAGAGAATATCGAAGTCATGAAGTGGCCTGCCCAAAGCCCGGACCTCAATCCTATTGAAAATTTATAGAAAATTATAGGTGACAATGTAAGAGAACGACAAAAATCAACAGTAAAAGATCTGTGGACTAAAATTGAAGAGGAATGGAAAAAACTAACTCCAGAGTTTTGTAAGAAACTTGTGATGTCGTGTATTCGTCGCTGTGCTAAAGTTATTGAAAATAAAGGTTTTAGTACTCAATACTAATTGTTCTAAACCTAATATTGACCATTGTTCCATGTCATTTGTTTGTAAATTTGTATTTAGAGACAATAGTTCTCTTATTTTGCTCTGTTCAATTTTTGTTATTGTTTGCTAGATTGCTCTAATGTCCTAAATAGAGTTGTTTGTCCTCATGTTTTGTAGAAATATGTTAAATACATTCCATAGGGCCCCATAAAAAGATTTATTAACATACTCTACATGGTTAACCTTTATTTGCAAAAAATGGAAATCGTTCTATTATTTTGCCCGCTAGTGTATATGTATTTTACCATAGGTAGCATTACCCGCATCAATGAGATCGAAGTACCGTCTAACCGATGGCATCAGTTCTTGGTCGCCGCACGCGGAACTACTTTGAAATATGAAACCACTTTACTTACACTCCTTATATAAGCGAATGGAAGAGCATAATCTAGTACCTCCACATGCCTGTTGCGTCACAGCGACGTGTGACCGCAAGAAAGATAAAAACAGCTTTACTTGCAGAAACCGCTCAATTCGTTTTCACTCTGTCTTTACTTTGCAAAGTTTTTTGGACAAAATTCAACGCCAAGTTTCTGATCGCAGTCACGCTAGTGTTAGCCTGCATGAAATATTCTGAATTGTTTCTCTCAAAAAACGAGCAGCTGCTTATTTTACCGTCTCGCCGTCACATCATTAGGCGACTTTACCTGAACTCGAGCGAATTTAGCCGACATGAAAAAGGGAAGACTCGGCCAGCGACGACTGATTATAAGTAAACAGCCGCCGAGTTTTGAGTGCTCGTCGTAACGCAAGTTTTTTTTATTTTCTCAGGGGAGGCTGAGAGGATAATTAGCCTCCATCAGCCTGCAGTAGATAATTCATGCTGATGAAGGCAGTCGCTCCACGTCGCTGCAACAGAAGTGAATGGAAGGGAGCATTTGGAACGGGCGCGATGCTCGGTGTGCCTGCCTTTATCAGAGATCTGTGCTGGACGTTGTGCTACAAGTAGCGGTGTTACGTCAATCGTATTCTGCGTGTGACTCAAAGTTTAGAAGCCTGGTGATGTAGCGTAAAATAAACTTTGAGATATAGAGATGCTACTTTATTGATTTTTCTGCGTGCGTTATAAAATCTACAGGTGTCTTGATGTTATTCAGAGAAATACTGACTGAGTTAAGGTAATGATTCACTACCTTAGCGCAATCAGTTGTTTACATGCATGGATATCAAGCCTCATGCCGAAGTATCGGTGGCATGATCAATTCATTACTAACGAATGTATCATGCCATCGATGCCTCAGCACGGGGCTTGACATCCATGTATGTAATATGGCACTAAAACGCTCACTATCCATATACGCAGCCGTCTACGCTCTAACGTCACCTATAAAACTTTATAAATACGACTACAAATGCGTAGATTTTTAATTTGGGCGTGTCATGCAATCCTGAAGCTCGTTTAGATATGAGAAGCAACTGAAAACATAAAAAAATCTTTGCAGAAATTTGGTGTGTGCGGAGAGGAAGAGTGTAGACTCTAGAGCATTAGAATTTACATAATTGAACTCATGAAAAGGAGTGCCACGAACTTCTTTATGACGTCAGAAAACCACAATATGATTTTGTGCTGGCACTGCTTTTAAGCTGTTACACACTGTGCGGCTAAAATAGAAATTTCAGTTGTCAAAACGGCGCTGCTGGAAGTGCGCGGTTTCGGTGCGCTTCTGTATAACTCAGACTGTCTCGAACCTGATTCATGTACGTTTTGGATGAATATGATTCACTAATCATGAAAATGGAGCGCTTAGCCAGCTCAACGTACCAAACCAGCGACATTTTAGCCCTAAGGAAACTGATAGCATGAGTTCCGCTGATAGCTATCCAGGAGTAAGTGTTTGGGCTCATGATCCTGGAAATGAAGCCAAGGCTCTGAAGTGCGATCGCGTTTGAGACAACAAGAGAGAGGCCGATCCGGTTGAGATTTAGCGCTGATCCACGGGAGCTATCCTTTTCCAGCATGAGGGTGCTGTGATCTACCCGGCGCACTGTCAAAACACTCGTCAGTTCCGTGTCCGGACAGCAAACACGAGATGCAATCATGGCTGAGTACGCCGTTGGTATCAGGTCGAGGTTGCGACAGTCTAATGGCTAATTTGAGTTTACCATCCCCAGCTTGCACGGCCCCACTCAAACACTGAGATGGGACCTGTACCTCGCTCTCTCGCTCTCTGCTTCTGAGATAACATTCAAAATGACTGGAATGGAGGCTTTCAGGCTGAGATATTTGTTCTTCCCTGCACTGCAGGGAGCGATTGTAGCTTGGACCATAACGGTAGGTTATGCGGATGGCAGAGATTCTAGTGTCGCCCTTTCTTAAACACTGCAGGCACTTGCTCATCGGCCCCTCGGTGAATATTGCTGAACCTAATGAATAAAAAGTCTTGTTTTTCTTACCAATAATAGCCATGGATCACGCTTACGTATTCTCACGTTTTTTTCCCCTTTCCTAATGGTTAGAATCGTCTTGCTATAACACTAAGGCTGTGAAGAATTTTTAACGATTTGTGGTAGTACGTCATTCTTGCTACGACCTGTTGTGCTCCTCGCTCGTTTATAACATTGTTTTCTCAGAATGATTGTCCGCAAGTTTGAAGGAAGCAGCGTCGAAATGCATGTTATCATGAATTTAATTATCTCGATCGTTGAGAATTAAAGAGCACTGCTGCTATGTAACTGATATGCCTTACACTGTTCTTTTTTAATTAATTAGTTCTCTTATCGTGCATATTCTGTTCATAAACGCGTTTATTATTTCAGCATGTTACTATACATGATGTATGCAGCAATGCTTGCGTCTACTTCATAATGCGAAGAGAGTATGAAAACTCTTAAGTATCAGAAAAACTACAAGGTATAATGGATTTTTGATGAATAATTTTCAATTTTATTTCCAACTTATTTACAACTTCGAAATTTGGCAAAAATACTTTTAAATAGTTGTACTTAAAAAAAATCATACGTTTCTGACCGTGCATCAACGCTTCTTATTCAGCGATGCTTATACCTAACTTTTCATACGCCTCCGTACACGCATAAACAAAACAAGTTGTGGTATCAGATTACCAGCAATCAGCTAAGTACTCTAAGCTATTTAACTTCTGCTAAAAATAATTGCCACTGCTACTGAGTGGCCGCCACAATAACATAGGACCGTCAACTTACACCCAATATGATTGCTCTAGATTGCTACATTCTCACTATAGGTGCGTGGTAAACATCAGCTGGGTATGGATTTATTCGAATGTTTGCACTACACCTGTGAAATAGTTTAATTGTTTTTTGCCTAATAATTCTTGGAGTAGTATAGGATCGACGATATGTTATCTGGTGCTTGGTACAAATTTCGATTTCATAGCTTTCGGTGCTGTCACGTGCACACAAGGCCTGCTGGATGCGATCGTGGGACTCTGAACCAATTTTCTGCCCACTGCAGTTTACCTTCTGGATGACTGTGCTCGCTAATCAGAGGCGGCATGGTCGACGCGGCTGCGTAGCGAGGGATCCACTGGGATGCAGTAAACCTTCACTGGAACTGATCCCAAGGGTTGCCAACAACTGATGGTCAGTTAAAAGGAGTCTGTGGGGGTTGTGGACTAGAGCTAAGCGGTTACGTTTGCCAGGAGTGACGAGTGAGCTTCGCTTAGTGGATAAGGCTTGTCAAAAGTAAGGAAGATTCGGTGCGTTTTGCTGACAGCGACTAAAGGCAGAAGGATTAATTGGAGAGGTTTGTTGATAGTGAATGATCAGAAGGGTCTACTGTCTACTGTACAGCGACTCATTAGATGGGTCTTGTGTCAGCTGTTTGTGGTCAGCCACTGTCGATAAGCTTTGTAAATATCAATATGAAGGTAATCTATAAGTTCATGAAGACAATACTACTACTGCAGAAAAGTAAATTTACACAAGAGTGACCAAAAGATCGTCATACTGGAACAACAGTTAAGGTCGCATGCTATTGGTCTGAATGTAAAGAATTAGGTTAAGGTTAGAGAAAAAATTTTAACCAGATCAAACTTCTTCCTGTGTTACTGATCGTTTTGCAAAAAAGTAATCTAACTGTGATGCATAAACGACGTGGGAGATAAAATCACAGGTGTCCATGACGGCAACAGCAGGTTATTAAGAGGTCATTATTTTGTCCGAGCTTGTGTCGTTGAAATATTTCCATTGACTGCATATAGTAGTTATTCACGAGCAGTGCGCGCATTTTTCTGCCTTTTATTTCTTTTATTTATCAGGGGTGGTTTCCCTGTCATGGAAGGCGCATGTTATTGTCGGAGCGCAGTCGGGCGCACGCACGGCCATTCTGCACGCACCTCGTGAGCACCGCACCGCTGGCCCAACCGCACGAGCACTTTGCCACCCTAAACACCAAAAATCCTTTCTCCTGGGCAGAACATTGTGTAAAAAGCCGTCTGTGGAGTATAGGGTTAAGAGTCGAAAGATTTTGCTGGGGTTACTTCGAGCGACTTGGGTGCAGAACCTGACCAATAATAATATGGAAATACCTTAGCTTATTTCACAAACATAACAGTTCGCTAAATTACTCTATAAAATTATTAAAGTAGTGAATATGAGGCCGTTGTCCATCCGATGAAGCAATTTAATGTATGCTGTGACTACTTGAATTGTTTCAGTTACATCCATTAATTTTGTTAACTCCCAAGCTTGCATAATATACGCAGAGAGCCTAGTAATGCAGTACAAGGAACAAATAGCCTAGTAATACAGTACGAGGAATAAAAGTACTCAACATGCTGACATACGTCATTTACTTACAATGAGAGCTGCGTGATCTAGCTGTGACCGTATCGCTAGTAGGTCACAGTTTTTTTTTATGCACGACGTACATGGTTCTATTCATGGCCGTGCAAATGGTAACCCAAGTCAGAGTTTAACGCCGGCATCAAAATTCCGTCTTCACACTTTTGACATCAACACGTCTTTATCCTCCAGAAAAGTACATTTGCTTTCTTCTATTACATCGGAGCTGCGAACACTGACGATTTAACTTTATTGCAAATAAGACACTCCCTAATGATTTATTCGCAATACCCTTGCATCTGCGTATCCCGTACTCCGCACCACACTAGCATCTGGCAGCGTCCCGCAACCCTGCCTTCGCTGGCGAGACAACAGGGCAGTCCATTGGAGGGCACGGCGGGCCCCATTAAATATTGCGAACACAGCCCGGGTGTGTATACACTCATGCAATTTATACTCACGGCTATATTGTTGGCAGGAAAAAAGTGCCACCGAACAACGTTTTCGCTCGCTCAGCTCGTTTTTGAAGGATGATGTTTTTGTATATGCCAAATTTTAGCCGCGAACCATCGCTCCTGCGGACCATAGCCATTTACTGTAAATAATGGCGCTATTTCTCTGGGGTCCTCTGGGCACCGCCGGAAAGCTTTGAGCTTCCTCCGTACGATACGAGTTGGAATTATACTTGGCCAGATGTCGACCTATAAACCTATAAAGAGTGCACTTGAAAAGGTTTATGCAGTGGGTAGTTTTCAAAAGCAGTGATTCATTGGACAATACGACAATGAGTTACCCTTCTCAGAGGACATACTTGCAAGATAGTCGTAATATGGTATCAGGATAGGTTGCTTTCTGGTTTAGGTTGTATATCCTATAATATTGAGAGTTGAGCAGAATCTTCCCTTAGTTGCAGTCATTACTTCAAAACTTCTATCCTTAAGTGCATGCTTTACTTCTACAGTGCCTACCAAAAATATGCAGAAGTTAAGACCGCAATTCATCTTCTGCGCGACGCAGCGGCGACCTTAAATTTTCCGAGGAGCCCATGCTTCTAACTCCTAGTGGTGAATATTTTTCTCTTCTTTTTCTCACGTAGCTCTGCTCATGAATGGATCGCTCGTTTCTAACATGCAACGTGTCTCCTCCTTTCTTGATCGCATCAATCTCTGAGTCGGGACGCTACGCTGAGTGACTGAGTGCAAAAATTCGTAGACTGTATAGTTCAAAAGCTAGTTTGTAGTTCAATTATCTTCGCTTCAGACTTTAACTAATTCATGTCTGTTAAGTATCAGTACTCTACTGAAAGTTTCCACTTACCTACGATGCATGATATTAGCAGCTGATAGGAATGACATTAATATACAAAGTCTACCCAAAAATTAATCAGATATGAAAATACTTTATGAAGAATTCTACAGATAAATCGCGCGCACTATTATAATCTTCAAAGTAACCTTCCTTCCTTTAGTGCAGTGTTTCCCACTGGGGTACATATGAACCCACGAACCCGTTGTCGGTTCACGCACGAACCCCCCGGACTGATTTATTACGTTCAACGTTTCTATGAAAATATTTAATTGCTTTCCCACTTATGGCACGTACTAATAACTTATTTATAGTCTTAAACGAAACACGTATGTTTTATTGAACTATTGCACTATTTTTGATAAAGTTTTTTTATGACTTAGTTTTGATTGTTACCACTTAATGTCACTTTTTAAATCAGAGAATACGTTTATTTTTTTTTTAACAATGATGATTTCAACATAACATTACTGTTATTCAATAGATCCTCCATTTGAGGCAAGTCAAAAGTTGAGTTTGGAAATTTAAATTATGAAAATTTTACTGTATGTGAATAACAAGGAAATCATGAGAGTAATCATGTGTTTGGCGTGTGGTGTTATGCTTCCATGCTACTCGATTAATAAGACGGAATTACGCTTGACGTGATAAACTTCCACAGAAATATAGTGTAGTCACTCAGTGAGGCTATTTTAATGGCAGGGGGTGCGTGTCTTTCAAACTGTTGTCATTAGGGTCTGTAGAAAACAAATTAGAGAATCACTGCCTTGGAGCTAATATACTTGAAGAGTTGCTTCTGACACCCATGAGAGTTTTTCGCAAAGTCCTCGCGTTCGAAGGCTTGTAGCTTTTTCATCACAGTGGCCTTGATTCGCTGTAGGATACAAAGTTTATATGTGTTCTTTTTTGGCCGCCCGCATCAGTGTGCAAGAGAACAGCTACACTTCCACCAGTGAGAGATATGGAGAACAAATGGGTGAGTCATGACCTGTATTCTGTTTCTTGGGAAAGAAACTGTCCCGCACTAAGAGCTGTGTCTGCAGGCGCTTCGTGGTTCAGCCCTGGTGCAGCAGCTATGGCTGGCCCCTCCGCAGAGCCCGCCTGGTGACGACATGATCGAAGACATTGCCAAGAAAATGTCTCTAAACATTTGTCTGCGCGGGGCTGTGAATGCTGTCAGTAGTATCATAGCCCCCCCCCCCCCGGTCCTGCATAAAGCATTTGTACCACTTGAAGACTCACGGTCATGACCGCAACTATGCTCTTCCGAAGTCAGTGGGAGAGGTGCGGGATACCCGGTTGGACCTGCGCGCATTTTTGTCGAAAGCTTCATAGTATTTCTTTAGTCTACTAGAATGCCCGCGCTGTGAAAATTCACAGCGAAGAATTTGTGATGACCCGCCTGCATTTATCATAATTTTCCTATTAATGCTAGAGCTAAGCAATGCCATGCTTTCATCGGTGATACGCTGAACAGCAATGTTATTTCTTTGCTCACTGTCGATTTGTCTCCTAATACATACTGAGCTCTGTATCCAGAATACTCGATGCTATCATATAACTCGGGAGTTTTTCCCTCAAGTGAAATGTTGTTCTGCTGAAAAAAGAACCCAAATTGGTGAAAATTATTTTCTGCCAAGAAATTCTCGTGTTCTTTACCCGCCCTCTGACCTCTGAAGAATATCTTGCTCCTTGTTTGATGGTTATCCAGTCAATTAGAGCATTAGCGTCAACTAAGGGCAGCTGAAGCTCGGATGAAGGAAACCTCAGAAGAGAGTACGAATCACGCTACAAGAGAGTGCTTAGAGAAGCTGCATGTATCTGCATTGAGTGGACTTCAACGTTGGAAAAGAAAGAACTGCATTCAGATCTACGTTTGCCATCATGTGCATCTTGGCCTATTTTCTACTTACCAGTTTTCAATTAAATAAACAAACATAGGTTTTGATGTATGGAAAAAGTGATAAAAATCAGATTCCATAACCGCGCTAAGAGAAACCGAAAATTGCTTCATCATTTCGATTGCAAGAACTGTTTCAAGCAATATAAGTATTCAGATAAAGGGATAAGGTTTTCACTCTTTCTTTCTTCTGCAGTGGGTAATCGATCCACCATGAAAAGGCCACTCGGTTACAAAATCTGCAACCCAGCCTATTTTTCGCCTATCTACTTCGTTAAGAGCGTGACACGAAACAAATAAATATATAAGTATACAAGCATACTAGTGGCCCGTGCCGTCTTTATAAATGACGGCAAAGAATTAACACTTCACCAAAAGCCCCACCGTCGTTTGGGCTTCCTCATTTTTCCTATATCTAATACTGAAGAAAAAGATTCCAAGGTACTCAACTTTTCTTTTTACCAGAAGGGCAAGCAGACTGAGTTCTATTTCTCCCCTATCTAATACTGAAGAAAAAGATTGCAAGGTATCCAACTTTTTTTCGCCTTCTGAAATCTGAATTTTCTCCTATCTTATTCCCATAGAGCGTGACAGGCAAGATATAAATATAGTTATAAATAAATAAAAACACGACGTGAATTATTATATAGTACTGATCCTAATGTAATAAAACGCTGGATGTATTTATTTATTTCGTGTCCGCTTTTAAAGGAAATAGGCGAAAAATACGCAAGGTGGCAGATTTTATAATTAAGTATCTTTTTCATAGAGATCGATGACCAGGTTGCTGAAGATGGCGAAATTGGGATCCTTTGCCCTTTATCTGAATGCACTTCTTGCTTGATGCACTTATTGAAATCGGAACAATATATATGTAGCTTGTGGAGTCCCATTCCATAAATATTTTCTCTCAGATCACAATGTATAAATTAGGCAGATGATCAACGGAGCACTCACCACGGGCAGTAGACAATTATTTCTTCTAGCCTACTATCTTTCTCTGTGAGAGTAGATTTCGCTTCGGAGACCAAAATTTCAGCACTTCAATGAAGCAGATATTTAAGTATGGAAGACAGTTTCATGGATATGGTGCACTCGCAGTGCCTATAAGCTGACTGGAGTTGCGTTCAAGTTTATTGCAGCGTTTCACTCAAGATTTTACTTTGGAAGACACACGTGTAATTAAAAAAGAGGATAGGGAACGTAAAAGAAGAACGAGACTACTAGAGTCGCATAAACGAAGACATGTGTCGTGCTAGCAATGGATCGAGATGCAGCGCCTATGCGACACAGTGACAAGAAAGACTTGAAGCAGAAAGATTACAGAAGGGAACAAGAGCTGCTAATAAGCGTAGCGGGGAAATGTGGAAACGCCAAGTCAGAGAAGAGAGCAAACATAACAATTATTGCGTGAATTTTTTCACGCATGGGTCTACTTGTAAATAAACACACGAAGGTGTTTATTATATTGTGATTGATGCTTTATCATCTTTAATTTCGCAATCTAAAATACGCTCAGTCTACCATGCAATAGCTTGCAGGTAAGAACAAAATGAATGAAGTGAAGAGTATCAGTACTATATAATAATTCACGTCGTGTTTTTATTTATTTATTTATTTATATATTTATATCTTTCCTGTCACGCTCTATGGGAATAAGATAGGAGAAAATTCAGGTGCCGATGTCGGTATCTTGGATACGGGGGTTGGACTTGAGCGTTCCAGCTGAGTGACCTGAGCTCGCCAGCATGTTCGTGTCTGGACATGTTCAGGTGCCGAATACGGTATCTTGGATACGGGGGTCGCACTTGGGCGCTCCGGGCAGAATGCTGAATTTTCATTAAAGAAGCCTCTGAACAGTACTAAGCACAGGAGACAGAGGGGGTTTACCTGAGGTGCTAATTTTCTAGCGTCATTTATAATGACGGCCCGGGCCACTAGTTATAACAGAAAACTGTAGAGCTCTTGTGCATGACTTTATGCTAGAGGGCCCAGCCGTCGAAAATGACGGCAAAAATTTGTTATTAAGGTTTGTTGTTCCTGCTTCCAGTTGCTGTAGGGTTTGCAGTAAAACAGGTCTCGCCCCTGCAGGCGTGATATTCCATTAAAGAAATGCCAGTCGTGCCGCTTTGAGTTTGTGAGAGCAGAATATCCTTCCTGCAAGGTAGGCGTGCATATCAGTGTGGAATTGCTCAAAAGTTGAGCAGCACAGAGAAAATTTGGTTTAATCATAAGAATTTACCGGAAGTGCTCAGAGCTCACTGTAACCCGGATATCAGCCGATAGTTGAACCTTCAACGGTCGAAATTTCACTACAATGTAAATTAAATATAATTTGGCGTCTGATCAGCGCAAAGCTCTAACTGCTACGAAGAAATTCAGCTAAGAAACTCTGCGACATAGCTTATACCCGACAGGATTAAAAACTGTATCAAAAATACCGCATTTCATCTGTCACGCTCAGTAGAAGGATCATCATCGTCATATCAAAGAGAACCGAGCTAGTTTTCACAGCGGAGCGAGATTCATCACCAGAAACTTCGAATACAAGTCTAAGGACAGCATCGTTCCCTTGTACAAGGCATTAGTGAGGCCACACTTAGAGTTTGCTGTTCAATTCTTGTCGCCTGATCTCTGTAAAGATATCGATAACATGGAAAGAGCGACGAAACTGATACCTCAGCTGAGAAATAAGTCATATGAACGTCGCCTGAAAGAACTGGGTCTGATTTCTCTCGAGCAAAGACGACTCAGGGGGCAACTAATAGAAACATTCAAGTACTTGAATGGCTTCAACGACGTACCTATAACGGGACT
>LQNS02278094.1:58494803-58506649 GCA_001587735.2 Parhyale hawaiensis | reverse complement strand
CTCACTTCCGCTTCATCTATATATTTAAGCTCCGCATATCAGCGGCTATCGATCATGCTTGCGGTCATTCATGACCATTTCTTTGGCGGGGATTCTTCTCCCCCTCTTTTTTATTTTCTCTTTCTTTTTTTTTTCTCTTTCGTCTGCCGTTTTTTCTCCTCTCGTTTCCCAGTGCTCTACATCCTACTAACATAATGGCAATAGCTCATAGAGGCCGGGGTGTTAGTCCCGGTGTCTCTTTGGGAATGGGCCTTTTGGTTCGTCTACTGCCGCCTATCTAATCTAATCTAGTTATGGCAATATATTTCATAGGCTTTTTTGTCACCGTAACTCCAAGGGCTGAAAATTAATGGTATCTCAACTGGTTTTCCAGTAGATGAATTGCTTTCCTATCTAAATTAACAGCGTGACGGAGGGAAGAACCAACTACAGGATAAGCAGGCCAACTCGGATAAAGCCCGGAGGCACTATTATCGTTCACGACGATTTTGCGTTCACGTAAGCTTTCCTGCGCGCGCCACCACTAAAATAAACACTACCTAGGCTAACCTAACCTAGCCTAACCTAACAAACCCTTACCTAACCTAACCTAATCTCCTTACCTAACTTTCTAGCCTAACCTAACCTTACCTAACCTAACCTTACCTAACGTTACCTAACGTTACCTTGCGTTACCATAGCTAACCTAGCCTAACCTAACTTAATCAGCGATACAGCGAGCAGCGCGGCGCACCAACTTGAACGCCGCTTATACGCACACGATCTGCGTACACAAACACGCACACAAATCGTCGCGAACGACGATAGAACGGCCCGGAGCAAGCAACCAACAACTGTGTATTATTATACAGTGAACTAGCTGGAATCAGTGGAAATTCCACAGAACAAAAGCAACGTCCTTCATTGATATCTCAGACCCGTATCATCTTAATTTTCAGTATCTAATACTGAAGGAAACTGTAGAACAAAGGCATCGTTCCTCAATGATGCCCACGGACCCGTATCATGCGTACACAGGTTGAAAATTGATCAAAGTCAGGCAGCAACCAAGGATGTTCTAATAGTATCTTCGTTAACTATATGTGCTGACCACTGCCACTTCAGCCAGTTGAAGATCTCCAAACGCCAGCTTGAGTCACGTGACAAAGCCATGTGTTTACTCACCCAGGGAAGGCTTGCGCGTACTCCTCCCATTGAAGCTCCTTGGCAGCAACTCTCCTACCTAAACCTGCAAGTAGTAACAGTTCAAATTTGAACTTGACTCTTTCTCCTATTGATCCCTTCTCTGATCGTATCAATGATACCTCAGGGATGCTCTAATTTCATCCCTATCTAATACTGAAGACAGCGTCACGGCCGTACTAACTAACGGAGGGACAGAAGAGTTATAACATAGATTAGCGTTAAACTAATTGGTATCGAGCCGTAGCCATGGCTACAGCAATATTGATTCTCTATTGGAATTCCACTTCCATCGGCCAGCGATGATCTCTGAACTTGATACACTTGAAGCGCTGCAATGTGTGTGTGTTATTCGACTATGCTGTAATATCTTTGAAGTACTAAAATGTGTTTGTGCTTCAGTTGTGCAGCAGGCCGAGTAATTGTTTTGAAATAAAAACTGTGCAGATAATCATGGCTCACTGCGATATATCAATTTAACACAAAGCCCTCCGAGGCTTAAAACTAACCATAGGTTTTAATAAATATGAAGCCCTGCAGTTGATTGCGGGGGTGGCGCTCATTGGATTATATTCAGTCATTTCTATAACATAAACTGCTGTAATCCAGGTACTTCTACTGGTCTAAATCTACTGGCAATATCTGTATGATGCTTACGCATTAGCTACGTTTTACACTCTCTTACTCCTGGTATTATGCTGCATTACCAGCAAACAAAACATTTTTGTCGTTTGTGATTACAATCAACAGCTTGCGGGAAACAAAACTCAGTTACTGTAATAAACTCTACAGCCTGGCTATTGGTGAATATCGGCACTCTTGCTGGCTTTGTTCTATGGACGCTTTGTCTATGATCTTATACTGTACGTTCTCCCTTAATTGGGACGACTTCTACCCATGTCGGTACTCTTTTCTGTACCATACTTTGTGGTGTTTTACGCACCGCACACCTCGCTGACTTTTACTCACGTTTGTCTATATGGTTGACTGGGTGCTTATCGATTCGTTTTTACCTAGGTGTATGCAGCGTAATTGCACATTTGCATTAAAATACAGTCACCAATACAAAATTGCACGCAATATCCTGAAAACAAAAAGGTAAAGAAATACGGTTGGTTCATGCTGTAGTTCTACTGTTGAAATTTGGATATCATTCAAGCACACCCAAACTAGACATCGCCCTCCCTCCTGCTCTGCATCAGGGGTTTATAAAAACGCATCTGTTTTCCCCAGGGAAAAATGTGCTAAGTGCCGCACCGTTATGCCAGCGTGGCACGCTCTGTAGACAGCTCAGGGGGCTAAGCATGGGCTAAATCAGCCCATGCTTAGCCTGAGGGCAAAATTTACTACCATTTGGATGTAGGAATGTCTAGTGTGTCCCCGGCATTAGTTGCCTCCATATAGTGGTACTCGATGCCGTCGATACCAGGACCGTCACATAAAATCCGCCTGTAGTCACCTATTATGCTTGTTGTCGTATCTTTTGCCTATTCATAAGAGCAGGACGTCACTTGCAAAAATGTTGCTGCTTTCATCTTAGTCTACGGTTTGTATACAGACTATTTAAGTATCTACCACCCCGTATCGTGAAATTGTCAAGGGCAGCGAACTTTCATCTGTTAACTTTACAACGTCTGAATTCGTCTCACCACTATTCGTAGCAGCAACACGATCTGGTACGTATCATGTGTGTCACGCTATGCATTGCAAGGTTTCCGTACGGACCCGAGATATCTTGTGCACTGTTTTTGCTGTTTGTTAAATTGAACTTTTCGTGAATTTTCCGATATCATTGTGTATCTGGCAGCGAATATTGCTCGGAATGCATCAGCTGCATCACATTGCATTCTATTTATATGCATGTGCCAAATACCTGAAAGCAAAACTTGAATCCAGTTTCATTCCAAATAAAAAAAATACATAGTTATATACGCTCTGTTGAAGAGTTACTGGACAAAAGTAGAACGTTTTAAATTTGGCAGAAGTAGACCACTGCTGAGCATCCTGTACCAAGATTTAAAGCGTCACCGTTGAGGCGCCGTGAGGCAATAGACTAAATACGGTGATGAAGCTCCTGCTGTTCTTCATTATATGCCAAGAACACCGAGTAAAAGATTCAGCCAGATCTCGCTGCTTCAGCTCTCTAGACTACTTTATATTTTCACTCTGTAGCAGCAATGTCGTTAGCGCGATACAGTCTCAGTATCTGGCCTGCTACGTGCTTAAAATTCAGGAAACTATGAGTAGTCTGCGAGAGCGTTTACCATTCATTGGGTTCTGTGTCTTTTGTTTCTTTTTGTCAGATCCTAATTTTCAAACGCCGTGTATACGTGATGAGTTTCCGCACTACCTTTTGCTGCATGCTGCGAGTCGTCAAGCAAACATTCTTGATCCAATAATTTTCTAGCTGTTGCACCAAGTTACTAACTGAACATGAGTTACTATGTGCAAGTCCCGCCATGAAATTCACTTTTTCAGCCCTCAGCTTAATACTGACTTGAATACTTATCTGAGAACTGAAAGTAATTTTGAAATATTTGTGACATGCATATTTGTCAAAATACACAGCCTAGATTTCGGTGTTTTTTTTTTTTTTTTTACTCCTGCAATTGTCCAATTTCAAGAAACGCAACCCTATCATCGGGACTGGTTTTTATCTGTTTTATATGAATTTAATTGTTATTACTTGGGCAAAATATATGTTCCTTTTACGAGATAATGTTGTGCTCCGTTTATCAATGCAATGTTTAGCACTGCAATGCGACTGGAGCAGCAAATGTTTTTTTTTAGCAATTATTTATCATGTTATTCATAGGACACAAATTGTCAGTTATAATAGACACTGTTACCCTATACTGTTTAATGCATATATCTATTGCTGCTGTAAGAGTGGAGAACGTCGCCGCCAATACGGGCAGTCTGCTTCAGCATATCGCGACTACCGACCCGTTTCAAATTTGGTCTTCTCTTGTCGGTTGTCCTTGATGGTGTATTTTTAGATACAGAATTTCTTCAACAAACTGATTGAGTGTCGTAAGCCAACAAGCTTTTCATCAAAGAAACTGCTATGGGCTAAGCAGGGCGCTTTCTGTACCATTAGGAAAACTGAATAATTAATGAACGACAAGGTCGTCACTGTGCTGTGCACAGCAGCGCGTGTTGCCTGGCCCGGACGGGAATATTCATTTCTTGGTGTGCATGTGAAGCGCAGGAACTACTTTTATTTGCTGTGGGAAACAGTAAAGCTCCTTCGTTTTGGGACATATTTTATTTTAATTTTTTTTACGTCACGAAGCTTCAGCATTTTGCGATGCACAATACACATCTTAGTGTAATATTAGAAGAGTCTCCGTACCCTTACTACGTGCGTGACGTATGTAAAATTACACCATGCCAGCCCATTAGCTCCTGACTCCCGTAGCTGAGGAAATATAATCGTGGCACTTAATGCCGCCATTAGCACTCTAATGCCGTAGATTTGCCAAAGGGAATTATATGGTTTATTCATGAACAGCATTAGGGCCTCGGAGGCCTTACAGCTACGCACTTAGCTGTTCTACGCGTCAGTGCCCAACGCATGCTTGCCGCGATGCTGTACATACAGGGGCACCTCATTACTCCAATATTTGGAGGATATTCTACAAAGGGACAGGTTGTATAATGAATGCAGCACGTTCATCTCTAGAAAAGTCTTGCTTTCGAAGTGGGCTCTAAGAAACGAAACGCACACTAGCTTTGTTACATGAACTCGTCGAGGATGGTATCTCCGTCTGCGTACGGGAGGCCGTGCTGCTGTTCGAACATCTCCCTTCTTTCAGCGAATACGGAGCTGCTAGTGCAGATAAAACAAGCCTTACGACTCTAACAAAAAGTGAATGGAAAGCGCTCGCATGAAATGCTCTCTACATATTCCATATTTCCTGACTTGTTTGCAACAATAAGACTAAGAGCAAGAAATCGTTCGACTGTCAAGGCCACTTCTGCTATCTACGCCCTCAATATTTCAATCTTAGCAGCTCTATCTTGTGTTAGAAGGTTAAATGCGAACTGATATGTTATGTTATTTGTTACCGTCCACACATTTAAGGCAACCAAGCACCTCCAAGTCGGCAGTCAATGCTCAATTTTGGATAAGCTGTCTAGGTTTTGCTTCATCCTGTTCAGCAGCTTGTGTTCCTGTAATATTTCGGCTGTCTGCCGTGGAGTGGCTCATCAGATCGCTGTTTGGACGTTTAATTGCTCAAATGAAATCCCACACTTACAACGCTTCAGTTTACTGCCGTCTTCATAACGCTGCCTCTTGCTCAAGGCCACACTCCGACATAACTTCTGTTCTTATCAACACTTCCCAAGAAGTTCTTGCTCAGAGAGAACTAACTCCGTTTGCTGGTGCTACCCCTTCGAATGCCAAAGCTGGTATTCAATTTTGAGCAGATTGCATTAGGAAGAAGCATCCACGGGAGCCATCTCGACACCAAGGACCACTTCAATTTGTTAAATGTCAGGATACACCGCCAGAATTTGATGAGGTTCATCACGCACGATGAGAGGCGGGCGGCCGGGCAGGCAGGAGGTGCTCATGGCGCCGCAAGGAGTGCAGTGAATTAAAGCGAAGCGACCGAGGGCGCTGCGCTCCATCGCTGGTCCGCCGCCGTTACCCTGGCAAAGAGAGAACCTAGAGCTAGCTAGTGTCTGACTGTATGCACGCGGGGTTAGCTTACGGTAGGCAGGTTATACTGTATAGTTGGGTCAGGCAACGGTACGATAGGATTGGTTATACATGTAGTCAATTGCGTAACGTGTTGAAACTAAGAACAGGTCACGTTTGGACTGCATTGGTTTGAGTACATTACGTGGGGTCACTTACGCCAGGTAGCGTTACCTTGCGATGGTCGCATGATGTTAGGTGAGTTCAAAGGCCAGGTTTCGCGACGTTAGGGCTGTTTAGTTATAAAGCTGCAATGTAAGTGACATCTCTGGATTGTGCTCTAACTACCGATTGTCTATTTGCTCAAAGGCTGCTTAGCTTTTATTCGAAGTGGGAGGATGATCCTGTGCGCCATTTCTCGTGCTTGACTGTAGTTTAAGGTGCGATGTTCGTGTCCCGCTATTGGAGCTACTGCAGTGCAGCAGGGTGCTTGATGTTGGTCCTGCTTGTTTTAGGCGATTTTAATAGGTTGAAAATGTTACCTCTGGTGGTCGAAATATGTACTCTTGATTTCAGAGGTAATTGAAAGTAAAAATTTTGGACTTGAATAAAACCACGGAATAAAATAAGCAGGATCTACTTCGAAGGCTACCTTTATCTTCCTGTGTAAAATATTGTTTCAGCTCAGAGAAAAATACTCTGTGCGAAAGAAAATCTGCATTACACATTACATAGAGATAATGGTATGTGGGTCGTGAGCAAAGTTAGCTTGTAGGCGAAAGAAAAACGCCTCTGCATATCACCGCGGTGAAATGTAAAGTTCTTGCTCGTCATAGCAATCGCTTTGATGCAGAAAAATAACTCGGCGCCCCAGGGCTTCAAAAGTAGCGCTTCAAGCAAAAAATGCCGATATTTGAATGAATTCAAAGGACAAACGCGAAGAAAGACTGTGGCGGCTTCCCCTCATTTTTTTTTTTAAGCGGAGAAAAAATGTTTCTGTTTGTTCCGAAAAAGTGAAGCGGGAGGAACATGGAATTTTAGCTCACATTTATGAGCTTATTGGAGTTTTGGAACCTTCGGGATTTTTTATTCCTTGTGTGGCAAAGAATCGCATGTTTTAGCCGCTAAACTTGAAATATAGTGCGCAGTTAATCATCTCTGTCTTCTCACCGTGCAGTCCGAAGAAACGTGCATTTTTAAATAAAAATTCTGCTCCATAAAAGATCTCTCGTGGTGCTCATTAGTGTGATAGCAGAGATTTATGAAAATTTTTTGTTGCTATGACTGATGATTGAGAAAGCATGGTGTTCACTCATGTTATAATATAAAGTAAGTAAATCTAACCTTAAATTTAGTTTAGCCTGCGCAAAACAATAAGATTACTACCGTAAGAGAATAATGCTCATACGTAGCAAAAACTTCTTATTATAATTTCAACATTACTGAAGCTTTATTTTTTTAATAACTCTACTGGTTTTCTTATTCATGTTGAGATATATACATATATTTTCCTGTAATAACATTTATCATATGTATCATTTCTCCCAGGTACAATATTTCAGTTTTCGTGCTTTTACAAAACCACTGTATCGACTCCATGAAGCGTTTCCAGAGTTACCTGCATTCGTCACTGCGGAAGTTGTAGCGTTGATGTGAACAAGTGCAACCACCCAACAGAGTTTGCTTCAGAAATGGAAGTGACACTTCAGAGTTGGCGTACTTGTGAAATTTGCTCTCCACTTAATGTTCTCCAGGGCGGTAGTGCAAGCTGCGTACAAACGACAAAAAAAAAAATTCACACAGTCTGCAGTAAGTCTCGTTTCACACGCATCACACAGAGAACGCTTCGTTTACTGTAGCCAAAGTTTTATTTGTTGTTGCTAAAAATGTCGACGGTTGGCAAAGTGAAGGCTAGCGTAACTAAGCTCATTAGCTTCAATTTGTTAGGAATGTAAGTCATCAGCGTTAGTGTCGTTACTCAGGATCAAGTTTCAGGGGCCAAACAGTAATCGCTTGCCCTTGTTATGGCCTGCAGCTCAATGCAACTCCACAAAATAGAATCTACAACCACCTCGAGCGTAATCGGGTGGTGACTAACTCCTGAAACACAGTACAATATAATGAAACCAACGCATCTGCCTCAAGTTCTAGATCGAGATAGCTAATGAGCTTAGGTTAAATGACGCTCATCATCTTACGTGATATGGTCAGCTTCAGAGCAACCTGGATTTTGTTCGTAGTGGCAAATTGATATCGTCACTGCGTATCGTAGTAATTGCCGAATATTATCTCATTTGGCTTTTTTGGGGGGTTTCCGTTTCACTAGAAGTTTTACTTCTGGGAGTAAAAATGAAGCTTGCTGTTAAACAGGAGACTCAACGAACGTCGGGCTCCGTTCAAATAAGCAACGTTGTCATAGCTATGAGCTTAAGAGCGTGACAAAATAAACCTGATATGTAGAATAGCATTCAAGATGCTATGCATTGCCTTTACAAGAGACATTGAGTGAAAATTTATGATAAAATATATTTTAAAAAACTCAACTCTTATGCGTACGCTAGCGTACAAAGTTGCATAGATAGCGACACGGCATGGCTATTTGTTTACACAGTTTCGCGCATTTGTTTAACAAATCGCCTAGCAAGAACACTGCATGCTCCATCTTGAAAGGTTGTGCAAAAGCGTGAGCTTACAGGTTTTAAGACGTCGATTAGGTGGTCAGAACAGGCAAACTCGTTCTGTTGGCTAGCGTGTGACACTGGCAGCAGTAACTTTTTGTAAATAAATGTAATCGTCAACTTAAAGTTTGTTATATCTATCTGAATTAAGCATTGTCAGTGATTAACTGGAAGAAACTTTTTCTTTAAGTGGCTTCTTCAAGGTATCAATTACGTAAACACCGTTAAGTAATATCGTAGTAATTCATCAATCGCTTCCACTTCCTTTTGTTCTGCAAGGAATACGGTATGTTGTTCAAAACTCGTTAATTCGATCAATGTACTTTTCTCGCAATACGTCCACACTGCAATGAGAATTGATCCATAGGACAACATGTACTCTCACATATTACTGCAGGCTAAAGGCGACTGCTTATGATTTCTTTAGTGGTGAAGTGAACTTACAGGGCCTACGTACCCTACCAATACTATTCAACAGATCTTCAAGTCTTTGCAAACACGCTGCATTAACTTTTAGCGCCACTTAAAACGGAAATTTTCTGCAGCCCAAATATTTGCAATACACCTGATATAAATGACACTTGAACCTACAGCAACGTTAACATCTCTTGAAAGACTGATTACTTTTAAGCTTTTCATATTTACGCAATACGGTGAGTCTCTCAGTCAATTCCGTATTGCTATCAATAGCATTGCTATTCATCCGGCTGTACTAATTGTGCGAATTTATATTTTTGCCCACAAGGTTGTATATACTGTACTGTAAATGCATTTTTACCATTTACAGTTACTTGTGTCAATTTTTTCACGCTATAACAAAATCTTTCTGGTAAAACTGACGTTTAATTGGTAGGTACGTTAAGTGCTGAAGTTTCTCTACATGTGCCCTACAATGTGCATGATATGGCGACATCATCGGTAATATTTCACGTTCACGTGACTAACACTGGGCCAAGTTTGCAGCTCCATCTTTGCTTGCGTGCAGACGTTGCTGAGCGGCACCTGTATATGGTCAAACAAATCTTCAGTGCGCCCTTTATTGCTATGTTCTGTGAGCGATTGATAAAGAATATTGATGTTGTGCAAAGGTTCCTGGGTACACAAGACTGTCCATTTGGTAGACACCTCGTACTCCATATGATGGATCAGTTGCCTGACACAAGTCGCCGTGTCTAAGCGCTTTAGACGGTAAGAATTAGGGTACCTGATTTATTCTGGCTGAAGCGTTTGCAATTAAATCGGTAGCTGAAACACATGAACGATTAGTAGTTTTAGTACTGTTCTCATGTGGAAAGGGTTGGATATTTTAGACACACTATTTCGGGACAAACTACTTGATCTCAGTATTACTAAACCTATTGTTAATAAATTAGAATTTTTCCACTCCTGTACTAAAGCAAAACCATCGTCGATACAGCCAACTCTTTGATGAGTTTCCTCTCCGAAGCATACGTGCATATAAACTTTTAAGGTTCTCTTCCAAAAACACGCCAAAGGATCCAATTTTGAATTCAAAGACAAACATCCCACACTTTTTGTGTCCGGTGTTGTCTACAGACTTCAGTGCAGAAACTGCGGCGTTTTGTATATGGGCAGCACTGGACAGCATTACAAAGCACATATTAACCAACATTTAGGTATATCCCGGGGAACAAGTTTACCACTTACAAAACGTACACATTCAGCTCCCCGTCTTCATGTAGCACAAACCCACCATCTTTTAGCAGGAAAGACTAAATTCTCCGTCATCAGCTTATCCACCAAACCGAACTCAGAACTTTAGAATCACTCTACATCCATAAAACAAACCTAGCCTCAATAGAATGACTACAGTTTTACCTTTCATTACAATCCACAACTGACGTTTTTCCTCCTACTGCACAAGTGTACATTCCCTCCACTCAGTGACCGTACCACGACTGCTGTTTACAAACCGTCCGACTGTGCAAACATTGACATTAGGACCTTCCGAGCTTACTCTGGTCATTCGCCTTTTACACTTCCTCCTGACAACATCTCTGCTCCTAGTTAGCAAAGTAGAAATAAATTACTCTTTTTAGACTTTTACATTCATCATTTTACTTCCTAATGATGGAAGATACATTCCGAAACTTTAACATTTTCTATACATCTTCCACTGCAGTGATGTTGAAAAAACAATCACGGTACTCACAAAAAGTTGGTGCACATCTGCCAGTGGAGTTGCTTCCTTCTGCACAGTTAAGCTGTTTTAAGATATATGACTACGCAATTTTCAATCCATAAGCTAAAAGATGGATCCATTTCAACCGGTAATGCCAAAAAAATAACTATCCGTATGAGGTTAGTGCAACACAAAATATCAAACTTCAGTAGAGAAGAATTAGATGCAGCAGCCTGTTAGGAAACCAGAGGTGAAGGCTTCTGGTTCTTGTGCGCCCTTTCCTTTGCACCCAGGAATATAGTGAGTAAGCTAGTGTTTGATTTTGTGGTTATAATCACTCACATGTTGAGCCAAGGATCAGAAATTCAACTTCTAAATGCATTCTTTGAACAAACTAAGATCGTGTTGATTGCAAAATATCCGGAATTTTGTAGTTTGGATGTTGAACCGTCGACGTGCGGCTGCCCAAAACGCTATTGACAAAAATGCACACTTGACCAGTGTATATATTTATATATTTGCTATATGAGGGGCAATCATCTACTATGCTAAATTGTTGTCATATTTTAAATTACAGTTTTTGACAATATTGATGGCTTGCACACTGGGCTCCTAGTCCGTAAATCGAATTATGTAAGTTTCATATACAAGAGATAATATCGTATTCAATTACCTCAAGATAACTGGTACCTCAGTCCAGATGCGCGTTAAATGGCTTCCACGTCATTAACTTGTGTGTCTTTAGTTTAGTGAAGCTTTCAATTTTTGTGCTCGAGTAAATCGTTCTCAATCAACCTCGGAGTTCCTCATATTGTAATTTTATGATACGTGAAAATGTGATCACTGTTCAAACGGCATCGAATACCTTATATAATTCCTAAGGCAATACCATATGTTATCGAGTAATTCAGAAGGACGTTCTCCTCTGGCATTCCGCATCTCGGACACACAACTTTATTCCACGGTGAAGTCCAAAAGATTTCGTAAGTTTCATCTCGGCTAAGAGAGAGAAAGCGACTCGGGCTTTTATGACACGAACTAAAGCGTAATTACTAGCGGTAGGAGCACTTGATGAATCATTAATGGCGCACGAAACGAGCCCGTTAAGCCTCCTTTTAATTTACTGGCTGCCTGACTTGTCGTGTTTAACTGTAGTAAGAAAATTGCTCGGGAGAGCCTTATTTGCGTGCAGCTT
>LQNS02278094.1:58459318-58470899 GCA_001587735.2 Parhyale hawaiensis | reverse complement strand
GCGGTAGGAGCACTTGATGAATCATTAATGGCGCACGAAACGAGCCCGTTAAGCCTCCTTTTAATTTACTGGCTGCCTGACTTGTCGTGTTTAACTGTAGTAAGAAAATTGCTCGGGAGAGCCTTATTTGCGTGCAGCTTTTACGTTCGGAAAAATGTGGAAATTAATTTGTTTCTCCAGAGCTGCCTCATTCATCATTTATTCTCTGCAAAAAATAGCTGTTTGGTATTAGCTGGACAATTGTGTATTTGGGGACAATATTATTTGTTAGGGCCGCTTTCGAATTTTTTCTTTCTTTGGTAATGTCAACTTGACCGTACCCCCAATTGGGAAACCCGCATGCATGGAAGTTGTGCTGCAGATATAGACCAACAGGCCCCAGAGAAGTATACGACTGCAGTCTACCACAGATGTCTACAGCTATGGCGCCAGTGGCGGCAGACTCCATACGACAATATCTGCGACCCCCCAACACCCTCCATTGCTGAGAAAGGTCAGTAAACCCACAGCAGTATAGAAACCGGATGCTGACCGATCACATTAAGCGCGCAAAGATCTTGCCTAGCTGGAAGCGAGGTTCCAGCCTGCGGCCTTGAGAGTCAAAGTCAGACTTTCTAGTCGGTTGGTACTGCGGGTCTATTTAAAATTAACGTCTAACTTAGTTTCTCGTAGACATCGTGAAGTTTCTATGTGTATAAAAATAAACCTCTGATTTTACCTTTTCTTAGAGCACGCCTCAAGTGTTTTATCCTTTTCCTAAACTGTCCCTAACCTTGTCGAATCAATTATCTCAAAATTATATATTGCAATTATCAATAATCCCATTTAACACTCTGTTTGGTGCTAGTGTCCAATGCTTTCTTTGTTTTTTTCGCAGTCATAGGACGAACCGCACGGGTCGCATAGCCCGTTATTATTGGCTGCTTATATACAGTACATACTGTATGTCAGTGACGAGACGACGGAATAAGTGAGGTTGAGAATGCCTGCCCTGCAGCAAGGATGCTACCAATTACATTCGGTAAACTAATGTAGTTATAATGGTCAATGGTCTGTAGTACATTTACAACGTAGTAAATGCACCCGCGAACGAAGTGAGAGAGGTGATATTTTCGTTGAAGATTTAAGTATAGATCACCCGCAAGCGAAGTGAGAGAGGTGATAATGTTTTCGTTGAAGATTTAAGTATAGATCACCCGCAAGCGAAGTGAGAGAGGTGATAATGTTTTCGTTGAAGATTTAAGTATATACAGTGCCTAGACATAAGTATTTGCACAACCCTATTTTTTATGTTTTTTAAAAAATTTAGGCACTACTTTAGGATAATTAATACAGGAAGTTTATATAATATATATATAATAGAATATTTAAACACAACAGTCAAATGTGCATTATAACAAGAAAATTTAGCACAAGCAAAAGCAATGAGGGACAAACGTATTTGACCAAAATAAATATGATACTGAATCTTTGATAATTAATAGTATAATGCGAATTAATTGGTTTGGAAATTATTCTAGAACGTTCTCGAAACGTCTCGAAACAAATGCAATGTAAACAAAATACAGCCGGCGCAATCATTATCTCTCTAGACCTCGTTGAAGTCGCGCACACTCTCACTACAATGTCCAAAGTTAAAGAAATCCCTGAAGCTACTCGTAAACGACTAATTCAACTTCGTAGTGAGGGATTAACTTATAGAGTAATAGCAGAACGTGTCAATGTTCCGTTTTCAACGGCCGGAGCAATAGTCCGCAAGTATCAAGGGACTGGGGCGGTCTCCAACCTGCCATGAGCTGGAGCTCCGCGTAAGATTATGGGTCGTCCTCGGCGCTATATGCTACGTAAGGTGACTAATGACTCCATGACAACTCGTGCTGACCTCCAGAGTGAACTAACGTCTCAGGGACTGCATGTCAGCAAGAAAACTATTGTTAGGGAATTGAACTGTACTGGCATTCATTCTTACACTCTTCGCAAAACTCCTCTTCTTACAGCAAAACATGTCAAGAGCTGCTTAACATTTGCCAAAGGCCACCTGGACAAAGGAAATAAGTTTTGGGAAGGGATTATATGGTCTGACGAAACTAAAATAGAACTTTTTGGCTGTACGAAGCTCTGCATACATGGAGGAAACCTTTTACTGCCTATGACCCCAAGAACACCATCCCTACCGTGAAGCATGGAGGGGGCAGCATCATGGTGTAGGGTTGCTTTACTGCCCATGGTGCTGGGGATTTTCATATCATTGATGGCAAGATGAATAGTTTCATGTAGAGAGAGATATTAGAGAAGAAGATGCTTCCAAGTGCCAAAAAAAAAAATACGAACAGCGCAGGTGGACCTTCCAACAAGACAACGACCCCAACCATACTGCAAATTTAACGAAAGAATGGTTTCAAAAGAAGAAAATAAATATTCTTCCATGGCCTAGCCAATCACCGGACCTTATTCCAATAGAAAATTTGCCACATCTTTTTAAATCTGGTGTCCACAAACGGTGTCCCAAAAACCTTACTGAATTAAAGGTTATCTGCATGGAAGAATGGAAAAAATGCCATCAAGTGAATGTGAAAAGTTAATTTCCAGCTATAAAAATTGTCTCCATGCTGTTATTGCCAATAAAGGTCACGCCACCAAGTACTAATGTCGTAATTTTTTTTTGGTCATATACTTTTGTCCCTCATTACTTTTGCTTGTGTTAAATTTTCTAGTTATGAGTGCACATTTGACTGTTCTGTTTAAATATTCTATTTTACATATATGTTATATAAACTTCTTGTATTAATTATCCTAAAGCAGTCCCTAAACTTTTCAATTTACATAAAAAATAGGGTTGTGCAAATACTTATGTCTAGGCACTGTATATAAAGATATACATCTATATTTTTCTGTCCGCCCAATAAGTTGTCGAAGGAGTTGAGCAGTGTTCATATTTTTTGCAGGGAGTCTGGTGGTTTGCCCTCGATGTGACCCAAGCCAAAAAAACTAGGATTAGCTGACCATAAACGATGACGGCGATGAAATTAACCCTATACCCAAAAAAGTTATAAAGAGTTGACCTATGTTCACTATTTTTGCAGGGAGTCTGGTCGGCTGTCCTTGATGTAATCCACACCAGAAAACTAGAAGTAGCTGGCCATCAAACGACGGTGATGAAATTTGTTCCCACCGCAGGTGATGGTCTTATGCCACGAGGCGTTTTGGTTGTATATCAGCAAGGCGTGATTCGCAACTGCCTTGTCTTCGCTGTAAGGAAGCTACGGATGCAGTAATATTATGCGATGCACCAGCCGTGTCAGGTGGACGGTACCGTTAAGAGCCTAGGGACGAAGGAGGCAGAGTTCTGCGAACATTTAGTGCCGTTGCTGGTGCGTGCCTATGCGTTGCCTCTCGCTGGTTTCAGCTCTTTTCTATTTATTGTATATTAGTCCTCCATTACAAGTGAAGAGTGCTTTTCTGAAACATCTTTTAAGCTAACTCTTGAAAGCAAAGGTAAAGTCAACATAGACCACACCCTCACCTGGAAAACCCACATGCACTGGTTTGTGCTGCGGGTATGGGCCCACTGGCCCCAGATGAGTAAATGTAGTTACAGTCGACTTCGGATCATCAAGAACTATGGCGCCTATTTGACGGAAGGAACAAGTGACCCGAGACCCCCACCCCCCTCATCTCTGAGGAAGGCAGTTCTGCCAACTCTTGATGAAAAGATACAAATTGCAAAAAAAAAAAAAATAGCAACCCAACACCAGGCCTTGACGCTGTAACGTAAAAGACACAAACAAAAGTTCTTAGAAATTGTTGAGAATCATTGAATAACAAAAAAAGAACGGTTGGGTAGGTATATAAAAGACATTAGTGTTGAAGAAAAAAAGAATCTTTGGTACAATTGTAGCAACATTTTAAAAAAATATCTAGAGGCTAAATTTTTCGTTTTCAAGAACTTACAGTTCATCTAATCAGCTAATGAAAACATCATAAGATTAGTCGCGAATTTATGTTAATTACCTCCGAAACATAGCCTCCAAGGAGGCTATGTTTTCGTCATATTTGTCTGTCTGTTTGTTTATTTATCTGTTTGTCTCTTTGTCACCAAGATAACTCAAAAACTTATGAACCGATTCGGACAATATTTGCAGGGATTGTTAGGCATGTCAGGAGAAACAGATAATTAACTTTTGGTGAAACTCCGTCCATCCATTTGCTTGTCTCTTTGTCTGCCTCATTTTTTTCAATGCCATAACTAAAACGTTATGAACGTATTTTTCTGATATTCACATGAGTTGTTAGGTATGTAACGAAGAGTAAATGACCAAATTTTAGTAATAATCTGTTTGTTTGTTCGTTCGTTTCTCACCGTTTTTAATTATATCCTTGTTAGCACAATAAATAAAAAAAAATGAATGGATCTTTATGAAATTTATAGAGGTTGTTAGTAATGTTAAAAGACATAAATGATTAAATATTGGTACAGAGCGGTTCTTTCGTTTGTATGTTTGACTCATCTTTGTCATAACGCTTGTTAGCAGCATAACTCAAAAAGTTATGAACGGATGTTCAAGAAAATTACGCAAACTGTTAATACTATCAAAGGCACAAATGATTGGATTTCGGAGTTGATACAATAAAAATCATGATTTCAGAGCCAATTTGAATTTTTTACGACCGTTGCCTCGCTTGGTGAAGGTATGCGCTCTCAGAATCCTCTAGTTTACAATTTTCTGCAGCTGGGAGGAAAACCCGGTCTAACTTTGTTAAATTAAGTTTTGGAACACACGTTTCCCGATGCTATGAAGTATCTGCAATTATATAATAGCCATTCCTTCTATAGGTTTTTCTGTAGATGGGTCGATTTTATCCTTGAAACGATTGAAAAGTTACAGTCGCAGCTCAAAAGTAAACACTCTCAGGACAAAAGTTGCACTCACAGCACAAAAGTTACACTCAAAGTACAAAAGTTGCACTCGCAACACAAAAGTTACACCCGCAGCACAAAAGTTACGCTCGCAGCACAAAATTTGCACTTGCAGCACAAAAGTTACACTCACAGCACAAAAGTTACTCTCGCAGCACAAAATTTGCATTTGCAGCACAAAAGTTGCACTCACAGCACAAAAGTTACACTCACAGCACAAAAGTTACGCTCGCAGCACAAAATTTTCACTTGCAGCACAAAAGTTACACTCACAGCACAAAAGTTACGCTAGTAACAGAATGACTAATGAAGGACTTTGGTCGCTTTCTGTAAAATATACTGAAAAAATCGTTCTTTCGACTTCTCTGGGAAGGAATCAGATATCTTTACTATAATTTCCGCAAGAAATAAGTATATAGGTTATAATGTTTAAATAAACTAAATATCAAGCTTGACATTTGAGCAAATAGGTAATTGTAATACTCAAGTAAGCTAAATATCTTAACATTTTAGCAAATAGAAGCATATACAATTGTACATATGATATTCAAGTGAACTCAATATCAAACCATTTTTCACATTCTATCTTATACTTTGTTATTGCCTACCCAGAGCGTGATCTCTCGGCACGTGTCTGATATAAATTATACATCTATTACCCCACTTCTTGGGTCGATTACCTCTCTGGGGCAATTTCCCCCGTGGTTAGGAGACATTCTAGCTAGTGTAAGTACATATATAGGCAAGTAAAAACTTATGATTTTGCCTCCAAATAAATGTGCAAGAATTGTGAATCATACGATTTCTCTAATGTAGGTTATTTAGAAAGCGTACTGAGGACATAAGATGACACACGGATCTTACTCTTAACCTTATCTGAACCGGGCAGTGCTACGTCGCTAGAGAATCTTGTTCCCATAGAACAGTAGACCAAACTAGCACTGTAGGAAAACAACGCAGTCTGGTTGGTTTAAGGTTCAGGTGACATTGATGGGACAGCTCCTTCAACTCACGATCTTAGCACTAAAGCGTTTTACACGGCCGAAACTTCGGTTACATTGGATCGAGTTTCCGGCGTTCGTCACATGTCAATTACTCTTGAGACGGCTTAAAAGTTAACCATTAGAGCATACAATAGCCCTTCTAGGCTGGGGCGTTAAGAAGCCAGAGGCGAACAAGGCTTCGGTCTCCAGTTATGTTACCGAATAGTAGCGATTTTTTTCCTATGCTGAACAGGTGAAAAACAACGGCACGAGGCGACATGTACAAAGAGGAATGCGTAAACTTTGTAGAGAACTAACGAACCGTCTAGTTAACACACTGGCTGCATCTTCTTTATATTTTCTTTTCCATCAACTAAGCTGAAGAATTCACGGTGTTTTGCACTATATACCGGCAGGTGTCAACTGGTATTCTATGGATAATTTTCACTTCTGCTATTGTTTATTAACACTAACGACCGACGTTAATTAATTCTCCGTGACTTCACGGCATCAAATGAAGTCTATTTGATTTTTTTCAAACTATTGATCAATCGTCACAGGCTTTACAAAGAATCTCTTTGAAGTGTCAACTGGAATTTGCTTTATTTTTGCAACTGCATGCGTTGTTAATTAAGAAATTCTTTGGGCTTGTGAACAGCTAAAGCCCACGCGCCATCACCCACACGTGTGAAATTTTAAATCGTTAATCCCTGGCGCTCAGATTGCTGTATTAAGCGACGCAACATTTGATATTTTAGTTGCTATGGCATGCGGTCAGTTCACGATACTAACGAGGGATTTTGTGCCTGACACCATGCAATTATTTTCAAATGAAAGTGGTGGTGCAGAACAGCGCGGGGTGTCCGTGCGCCGCAGCGGTGTCGGTGTCGCCTAACAAAACACCAACTGGCCGCGTTCCGGTTCAGCAACACCGCTCATTTTTCTGTGTTAATGGTTAGGCAATCCCAGTAAAAGCTGAGCGAGCCCCTGTCTCTGGCTGGCCCGCTCGCTTGCTCATATGAACGAACCTGTAAATGTACTTTTGCTGAGCGAATGTTTGGGCGAGAGCATATGAACGGCAGTTCGTGGAAGCGGAAGGAAATTTGGTGGCTGTGCCAGGCTCGGTAAATAAAGGAATGGAAAGTGCATGTGAACAGCGGATGAAAGAAAGAAAAAAGTTGCAAAGCAATCGTTTGTACAATAAGAAGCGATACGGTGGGTGCATATCAGTAGCCACTCGCGGAAACGAAATTAAAGTGGCTCTTTCATTTTCTTGCAACGTAACGGCAATTTAACCTCTGAATAAATCAGTTGCAAATGGAAACAATATAATAAACACTCATGTGTTTATTTGTTTATAAGTTTATATTTTTGTAAGATTCGTGTCGCGCTCTTGACGAAATAGATGGACAAAAAATAGGACAGCTTGCAGATTTGTAATTAATTATGTTTAGTTTTCACTGAGATCGATAGGCAAAAATTAGACAGGGTGGCAGAAGATGGCGAAAGTGGGCTCCTTATTCCTTTAACTCAGTGGTTTCCAAAGTTGAGATTTCTTCGGACCCCCTGCGAAATCGCCCTCAAACACACGGACCCCCGTCATCAAAATGGCATCAACTTAGTATATTATTTACTGAATGACCATTGTAGATGACGATGGCTTCCAGAATTTTGCTTTTCATTCATACAGAAGGGCAGAGGCATAAAAGCATACGCCAAACATATAATTACTCGTGTCACAGTCACGTGACATCCCAGCTCTCCTGAATTTGTTTTAACTCGCCCTGAATGACGATTTGTATTGAATGATGGTTAGCATATGCTGTTCTCCATGTTAAAAAAATAAAAATTTTTGTGATTGAGTAAAACCCTTTAGGGGTAACTATACCATAGTTGAAATTTTTAAATTTCAATAAATTAATGTAAAAGATTATTATTAGTTATTTAAATTTATATTTTCCGCATATAACCTTAAAATATTCTGTAATTTTAATCATCTATGGGGTAAAACGAATGTAGTATTGCCACAGGAGCTTCAAACATCGTTAACCAGTCGGGGGTCCGTGCGTGAACCACAGGAGGTCCGTAGATTCACATGCACCCCTATTGCGAACCCTGCTCTAACTGAATGTATATATTGCTCAGCTAACGCTAAAATCGAAACAACAAAGAGATTTATAGCGTCTCTTAGCGCGGCCTTGAAGTCTGTAGATCAACGAAGCACAGGCGAAACGATGACTTTTCATGGGACAGTCGAAGCAACAATTATTTTTCCAGCTTGCTTTCTTCGTTCGACGGAGGAGTTTTCACTTCAACGGAAAAATCTTATTGTGCAGAAGCTGTATCACAGGGAAGGATACGTGGTGGAAAATTTAAACAGCTGCTGCAATGTTTTGCTGTTTGCAAATATAAATTCACTAGAAGGCCCAGCTGTCAAAAATGACGGCAATAATTTTGTGATTAATCTTATTATTGTTCCTGCTTCTGGTATAGGTTTTGCTGTAAAATAGGTCTCGTACCTGCAGGCGTGATCTTCCATTACAGAAATGCAAGTTGTACCGCCATGAGTTTGCGAGAGCAAGGTATCCCTCTTGCAACGCTAGGCGCAAATATCAGTTTGGAGCAGCACAAAGGTTCAGCAGCACCAAAAAAAATTTAGTTCTATCAAAGTATTCACCGGAAATGCACAGGGCTGACTGTAACCTGGATACCAGTTGATAGTTTAACCTCCAAGCCTCGAAATTTGGCTGCAGTGTAAATTGAATATAAAAAAGGCATCTCCTCAGCTTGAAGTTTGAACTACTACGAAAAGATTCAGCCCAAGAAAGCATAATCAAAATGTATTATGCACGAAGGGAACGAAAACTCCAACCGAGAATGAGTCTCGCTAACTGCTACGAAGAAATTCAGCTAAAAGCTATTCGATATAGCTTATGCCCGACACGATCAAAACCACAGTCCATTTACAGAAGATAATTGGGTCAGATTTGAATGTTTGCGACAACCCCTTGAATTTTCCGAATTGTGACGTCACAATTGCGTCACGTCACTCTTGTAGCGAAAAATCTTTGTTATTTTCGCAGTGGCGTGATGTAATTTTGACGTCACAATTCTGAAGATTTCAAGGCGTAGCGCATACACTCAGATCTGACATAACTACTATAGTAAGTGAACTGTAATCAAAACTCTATCAAACATACCGCCTCTCATCTACTACGCTCAGAAGAAGAATCATCATTGTCATATCAAAAACTACCGAGCTAGTTTTCGAAGCAAAGCGAGATTCAGAAAATGCAGTATTTTCACTTCTGAGCATATAATTCAGAAGCTATATATGTCATCATAATTCTTAGGTTTTTTATGGTATTTCAACGTGTTTTTCAGTAGATGAATTTTTGGTATTAATTTACAACTTCATCCCCACTCAAATCCAGTATTTTTGTTGACATATTCCAGTAAAATGCGGCATTCTAAGTTTTTTATGAATAATGTTTTCGTCGGAAATGCTTGGATTCGAGACATTTGAATTGAAGTTCCCGTTGTGTTTCTCTGAGAAAAAATAACCGGCGTTATTATAGGCTTGCCTGCGACTCCATAGAAGCCTAAACTAACCTAACTTAGGTTCCTATGGAGTCTCTAGCAAGCCTATAATAACGCCAGCTATTTTTTCTCATCGAAAAACAAAACAATGGAAACCTCAAAGTCAACTATCAACTAAGCATTTTCGACGAAAATATCATTCATGAAAAAAGTCTTAGAGTACCTTATTTTACCTACATATGTCATTAAAAAAATTGGAAGGGAGTGGCGTGAAGTTGTAAAAATTTACCGAATTTTCTCCTTTTTAAATCCCCAACAGCGTGACGGAGGGAAGGACCAACCGAATAGCAAGCAAGCTCCGAGTTTTTCCTTTTTTTTCTATCAGCTAAACAGGGAGACGAGTGTGCTGCTTAGATGAATTGAAAGAGAGAGCACTTATCTTTTATGAGAATTCGAATTGGCCATTGTAGCGTATCCTTCAGAAGTACATTAGGAGCAATAGTATGTTATATGAAGACGAGTCTTCTCAGATTTCTTGCTGTCACTGTTAACGGCGCGGGTACGTCACTATATAATACAGTGGAGCTTCTGCATAGAAGATAGGCATATTGTCTCCATTTCGGGAGGAGTTGAGACTTCGAGATGGTACGTTCCACAGTAGGTACGGTTGTTGCTCCTACCTTTGTAGATTTTTTTCTCTAGCTATTAAAATAACAGAAAATGTCATGAAGTCCTAAAACTTGAATACACTGCAAATTTGTACTGCACCTTGTGCTTGCCTCATTGCTGCGTCGGCTAACGCCGCAACTCACGACAGGGAGCGTTCGCTACACTCTACGTTTCAGGTGTTTTCTCAGTTTTGGGAAGTTTTTCTGTTTTACCCCAGGTAGCAGGTGTTATTTTCGGGTTATATAGTATTTTTGTGTGTTATTATCATGTTATATTAAGATTACAACGTAATATTTCTCTTTTCTGTTATATCTTATACTATGATAATATTGTAATAATATTACTCATCAATATTATCTCCTGACATTGATTTAATTTTCAGAACAAAGTTAATTTAACGTTATTCCAAATATTAAAATGTTTTAGATTAAGAAATAAAATATCCTTCTTCAACATTAAAAAATATTAAATAAATGTTAAAATAAGGTTTTAGACTAATAAATAAAATAAACTTCTTCAACATTTCTCTTCATTGTTTTTGTCAATTAAATCACCATTTAACGATGCTGGCTACCGCCAAAATCTTGATGACAGACAGAAAGAGAGAATGACAATAAGAATATCAGGCAAAAAGACAGAAAACCTTGTGTAATATTTACTCCGCCAAGGAAGTTATATTGTCGTCGGGTTTGTCTCTCTGTCTGTTAAACCCTGTTCTTCCGCCGCACCAGATGCCCACTCACCATCCGACGTTAGTCGCCCTTCACGCCGCTCCGTACCACCCCTAACGGCACTCGATAGGCCTATCGCCTGCTATGCCTACCGCGGCTGCAGTCGCACCGCGCACGCCTGTAACTTGGTTGAGTCACCGCTTGAATTCGTATTTCACACTCATGTTTGTATTTTAATGTTTTCCACTGTATACGAGAGATAGAATTAATGTTCGAATGTGTCATATTAGCTAGTCAATGGACTTTACATCTATGTATGTGAAAACCTACTGTATTGTATAGAATTAAGTAAATATCTTGTATCTGATCATCCGTTGCTTGATGTGTAAGGCAGAGTCCAATCTGATTTTGTAAATACGGCCCGAGGTAAAACTGGTAAATAATCTTGATTATGCTTAAGCCTCTATTGAGCATCCCTCCGCTGAAGCCTTAGCGGAACCACACGGCGACGGCTGCACCCTCGGTCTTTCCAGAGTCTGCCATAGCCTGACGCACATTTCAATGTTGGTAATAATAATGAGATAACATGGACATAATAATATTAAAACAATACAATTTAAATGGCATGGAACATTATTTCAATATTACTGTAATAATACAGAACTAGCTGGACCCGTGAAAATTTTCACGGTTTACCAACTTTATTTTGAGTGTTTGGAAAATTTCCTTCTACCGGTATGCTTGTTGTTGGATTTCAATGTAATTAGTTGCACATCTAATTTAATCGTGTTTATTTTTGC
>LQNS02278094.1:58430519-58441594 GCA_001587735.2 Parhyale hawaiensis | reverse complement strand
TATGCTGGCAGAGTTGTGGATCGATCAGTACTGATTTTATGGGAATTTGGAAGATCCCTCGATCCACAGTTCTCTCAGCATGAAATACCCTTCATCGCCGTCACCACCACCACCTCCTGATGATGATTACAACCGCAATCGAAATGTCGACGACACCATCGGTGGCCTACTGCACAGCAATAGTAATAAGGAATTCATTAAATGTTTCCGTCAATGAAAATCTAAATAAATGTTTAATCAACAACAATCTCTCAGTCGCCTTTAACAAAACTACATGGCATACCGAACTACACGATATATACCTATATATATATATATCACCCTAAAGAGGGATACTAGCGGGGGAGCCAATGGCGCAAGAGGGTTAAAAATCATGAAATGATGCTAATACAACATGATTATAGCATTCAAGTCTCATTCATTGAGCAAAAAAGTGCACTTTATATTACATTTCACCACAATATTTTACGTTTTTTGCCTATTCAGTAAAATGTAATTACAGTATTGTTCCGCCTAAAAAGATAGAAATCAATAATTTTTAATGGTAGGAAAAACAAAAACAGTTTTAGAATCCTTAAAACATTCCTGACAAAGATGCAGAGGCGGATTTTATATTTTTGCCCTCATATTTTTTAATCGCTGCTCAAAACTGAAAATTTTGCTTCTTTTAAAATAAAAAATCGCTTATAAAAATAAGAAATAGAAAATAGGAAATTCGGCGCTGTATCTTTGTTGGGAATGTTTCAAGGATTTCAAAACTGTCTTCGTTTTTTCCTAGCATGAAAATTTATCGACTCCTATTCTTTTGAAGCTTCAAAAAAAAAAATATGCACATAATTTAATATATTTCCTATTATCTGAAAAACTGAGGCCTAAATCAAAAAAGTTGTACAACCAAAATGTTTTTTCTTTCAAAATTACATATACTGCACAAGTTTCAGATCAATTGGTTCACAAGAAAAAAAAAATAAAAATCTGAGTTGATCCCCTTAAAATGCCCAATTTCGGCTTCTATTTGCGGAAGGAGAAATTCAGTATATTTACCATATAGTCGCACCTTTAAGAGTTAACATACAGAAAGCGTCAAATGGCAGGTTAGGTAGATATTCTCATCCTATGTTTCGACGAGTCGAGCTCCAGGAGTGCAACATAGGTTACCATAATCGTAGTATTCGGGACCTCTTTATTTCCTGCCCATTTTCCTTGTATGTTTTTTTGCGCTCCTACGGGTGATCTTTTTGCTGTTCTTCCTTTGGTCCAATGCGTGGGATTCTTGTTAGCTAATCGCCCTATATACTGTGTGTTCCTTCTCTCTTTTATTCCTTGGATCGCAGCGAGCACTGTGAGTGGGTAGGCTTAGGCCGTCTGCTCACTGAGCTTCTGAAAAGAAACGCAACTGATTTGTGACTGCAGTTACCAACGAGTTGGTAACTCATTAGTGATGTGAGTCCGCATACCAGGCTACTGAAAATATGTAGTTTCCTCTGGGTGTTCATTGAAGTAGGAAGTTATGCAATCGTCCACCGACTTAGTAAAATATGAATCAAGCGATGAAGACATGCTCCTATATAATCATCATCATCAGAGAAGAGATAGACTACGAAGACAATTTTGGATTTCTCCATATGTAGATAACAATAATTTTCACCGTCGGTTATTCATTGCTGCTAATGAATTTCAACTTGGTGCTACTAAGTTTTCAAGTTTTTATCGCATATCTAAAGACAGTTTTTGGGAACTAGTGCGGCTACTTTCCCCTGCCCTTCACAAGCAGAATACAAACATGAGGAAGTGCGTGAATGCTGAGGAGAGGATAGTGATCACAGTTGCCGAGGAACTGAGTGACTCCTGCCGCCAAGTGACTCGACACGCGAGTCGTCAAACAACTGATTGCAAACCGGTTACCAACCAGTTACTCCGTATGCGGCATCCCATTGAATGTATGGGAAGTGACTCAATGGGAACTGGTTTCTGATTTGCGTTAGTTAACGGTTTCATTTCAGTAGCTCCGTGTGCAGACCGCCTTAGACTACCGTAGATGAATAGCTAGGGTTGACTGTCTAGCGTCCAAAAATCTAAACGCAACTCATTATTCCTCATACCGTAGAACCACCAATAGTTGAGGGTAAACTCTGTTAGACATACAATAATTGCTGCCACACCCCAAAATAGCATTAAAAATGTTTACTATTCTTGATTTACATGCAAAATTGTATCCCTGCATTTGAATTACCTCTTGATATAAGTTCCACCACTCTGGAATGCCCCGAATTATTTTATTTCAAAGAAAATTATGGCCAATATAACTACCAACTATTTTATTGGCACTAAATTTGCCTTAGCAAATTTATAGATGCCGAAAAATCTTTCGTCAACGAAAATAGACCCTAAACATTTCGCATCAAAGCTTACTGACCACAACATTTCAGCCTCGAACCAAAAGCTCCTCTGAATATGTTTAGACAAACCAACTTATCGTCAGTAAGCAAATCGTCAGTAAGCCAATACTTTTATGCCAAATTATTCTAGCCGTGAATGTTTCATATAAAAAATTTTTCCCCGACTTGGAATACCGCCAAATATTTTATACCCCAAACATCCTCTCCGCAAATATGTATTCCGTATATTTTCCATCCGCAATTCTCTTTTCCGTCTAACCAAAATAACGTAAAATTATCTAGCAGCAAAAAAATGGGGTTTACTCCCGCGGCCAATAACAGTGTTGCCATATCGTGAATATATATTGCCTCCGCTAGCTTTGTAACAATTTGATCTTTATGGGTTGGACTCCAAACCCCGCCTGTTTTTAGCCTTAAATCTATACTGTATTTTTATTAAGGTGTCTACCATATCTCTCCGAGACTCAGGACTCGTGTGAAATAGTCGACATGGGCTGATGTTTTTCGTCAATCTGTTCGCGAGTGAGGGTGCGACGAGGTTGCCAGGTAGCAAGGAGGTATTAGACATTCAATCTCCTTGCGAAGTAGTAATGGATGGTGATGTTTAATTATCTTAAGGGTTGGTAAAGAGACTGATTTGCATGGTTGGTTAATTGTTTTCTAAATCAAGGATTTATTTCATTTATCTGATTTTTCTTCAAGCTTCGTTCAAACAAGCAATGTTGTCATAGATGTGTTGTCATGACTTGAGCAAAACAAACGAAAACCTATCTAGCGGAACAGCGCTGAGAATGGTAACGCCGTAGCTCCCACGTGGGAGGTACGAGTGGGGTGAGAGGCGAAATTAGACGCTAGACAGGGTTGAGGCGAAACAGATTTGGGGAATTTTTTTTTTTGCGGTAGCAGAAATGGAGGCAACACATGTTTGGTGTACAATGTAATTCGGGGTAGTAAAAAGTTGTGCAGGACTGATTCGTGTCAATAATTTTATGGTAGAAAATGAGTTGCCTGTAGAAAAGTGGACGATATTCTTATGGTAGAGAGTATAAGTACGCGTAAAATTATAAGAAGTGGAATATTTTGGCTTAGAGGAAAGTAGGGCAAAGAATTTTAGAAGTATCTATGATTGTTTGGTGAAAAAAATGATGTAGTTAAATGAAATGAGTTAAAATTGGCGAACATACTGGTTAGAAGAGAATTTTCTGTGTGAGGGATAATTGCTGGACAATACATTTGAGCTTGGATATTCATGCTGCTAAAATATGTGCGGTATACAATATTGGGTGAAAATTTTTAGACAATAGCTGAGTATACATTGTAAAATTTGACTTAGTTTTATTTCAACGGAAATTAGTTTGACGATGAGCAAATTGGACGACAAATATTTTGCTATGATGAGGTTCGATGAAAGAAAATTCGGCATATTTTCCCCTGGAGTTCAGAGAAGTGGACGTACTTGCTTTTGAAGATATATCAGTGGCTGCTGTACAGCCCTGCTGGTGAATGTTAGTAGAGTAAAATCTCTCTAATTAGGAAGGTTTTAATTAGGAATAGATCTCCACTTGATAAAGGTCAGCGTCTTCCATCGTTAGCTGCGACATTCTTCCCTGCACTCGAACTTCTGTAATAATAATAAATAACTGTTTTGCTAAGAAAAACTCACTGGTAGTTGCTCCCTACATATATAAATTTATACGGTTAATACCTTGAAATACCTAATGTGCGCGCACAGTGGTATGGCTTCAGTTCTTTTTACACGATGCTACGTTTTTGTGCGCTACGACTACTCCTTGAGAGTTTCTCTACGCTTGTGGGATTTTACTCTCAGTTATAGAATTGCGAGGATTAGTTTTTACACATTGAGATTTGCGAATAATCTATTGAAATTTTATGTTCATTTTTCGATTTGAGAGTCCTAAGTTTTCTTTTGTTTGCTTGTTTTTAAATTGGTGGGCTTTGGCATTGTATGTCATGCTAATCCAAGGAAGTGGGAGATCACGGAGTGGGAAAGTTTCATTCTGAGAAAGGGGCACGGGGAAAAGCGTGTGTTTAGCAAAAAAAGGGCGTCGTGTAAACGGGGCTTTAGTACTGAAACTAATCTTATGAAACGTGCTTCATCGTGTAATATTCTGTTTGTTCGAAAATATAGTTTTAAGTAGTAATCCATCGGAAAAATATCACAATATATGTAAATAGGCCAAGATCTACTCCAGAGTAGCTGCCATGAATGCTGTGCGAGAAATTTCCTTGTAGGATGGTGGCACACTAAGTTATGTCAAGTTAATACTTTTTAGATTAATAACAGTTCAATTAACAGAGCTCTACTGTACCCCTACACTACCACCGTTGCATGAACGACTTCACATCTAGCAGCTCCGATAAAGTATTGAAATTTCTCTCAGGAGCGTTGTAATTTTGTCTGTCGGCTTCAATTAGTCTGGCACGCAATTCAAGAGGCTTAGAATGTTAATTTGGGACAGAGATTTTGAGAGAATGTATATCTCACCTCATACCTCTTTCTAATCCACATACGTACGCAAGATAAACTTTATTTCAGTGGCTTACGCCAGGCATTCAGAAATCCGATGCTTTAGTTAGTCTCTAGAGTCTAGACTCTTCGTTTCTCCCAGATACATTATGCAAATACAGCGTGTTTGCTCGTTCTTTGGAGTTTGGAGCAAGCTTTAGTAAGAAAAAATACAAAGGCAGAGAGCATCCATCACGATATGTCTTTCACCAAATACCTCATGTTCTTGCAACATCTAATATAAATGTTGAGGTGCTACTCTGTTGAGCAGAGCGCTTGAGCACCTAAGCTCCTTTAAGTATTTTCTTGCGTCACGGTGAAGTCTCCGTGTGCTTCTGACAGCAGAATACGGTCATGTCAGGCAACCTGTTAGTACAGGGAGCTTCTGAAATAATTTCTGTAACAGGCTTTGTGGTTTTTCGTGTCGTAAAAGTCGCGCTGCCGCGTCCCAGTGCTTGTTGTGTAATCATTACGCGGGTGTCGCGTCTCAATGTTAGTTGCGTACATTGCTTTCGGTCGGCATGCGAGTATTATATATTAAACATACAATAATTTACTTATATATTACTTTTAATTAAAGTCCCATAGGACTCACATTGTCGCACAAACACATGTGTCATCTTGCGGTGCACATACCACAACATGCCTGAAATTTTCCCAATATGTGACTTCTAATTGCTACGAATAAAATTTTTTTATTGATAGTCCTTCATGGTCGTAACGCTCATAGTAAAAATGACACTCAAGAAATTGCGTTACCTCTACATGCTGGTATCTGGAATAGACTTCCCTCCAGTGTTATCGGTGAGGAAACCGTCAACACGTTTAAAAATTGTCTTAACAAACGTCGGGAGTGATATCCTCCACAAGTACAAACACCTCCTCCAGGAGATGAGTCATAAACTCTTACGGCTGAAGCTTCGGAAGTTACCTTAATTCATTTTCTTGCCCGCCCCAACTAACTTCCCTAGCAACGTTTGGGGCCGCTGCGGCGCCACGCATAACCTGAATTGGAGTTTTAGCTTCTGCGGTGAGTTTAATTGTTAGTAGGGCCTTCAGGCTACCCGTCTGAGAACTACGTATTTCTGTCAAAACGCTCTCAGTTTTAGTACTTCAGCACTAGCTCTGTGTCTTTCATACAACGGTAACTAATTTAATTCCAAATTCCAGAGAAACTGCACAGATAATCGAAATTTTACCATTTCTGCTTGTCCAGTTTCCAATGCAGAGCAAAGAAGCTTACTATTCACGTCGGAAATTCTGCAATCCATCCTATTTTATGGAGAAGCCCTCAATTCACGGACTCCAGTAATCAAATTTGTGTTGATATAGCGTTCGGGAACTGTTACTTTCCGAGCACAAGTTGCTACTTTCCAGTTTGTCACTCTAATTGAGGACTCGAGTTTAATTTTTTTTTTTCTTGATGCTACGGGACACTCAAAAGCTAGTCAGATGTCATAACTTGTTAAAATGTTTCTTAATGTGATGATAGTTCATTTAACCACAGTAATGATTATTGCTAAAATGCATAACTTCTTACATATGAAAAGCGACTGTTGTGCTTAAAGCGGATCCAATTTGTTCAACAGGATTCAGTGTTGATTATTTATTAGGATATAAAGCTCACTAAAAAAAATTTCAACCTGGGTACCTTGAGCGAGATCCAGGCGGCTTTCAACACGCTGCCTATCTTGTGCAGAGGTGATGTGCATTCCGTTACCAGTGGGAGGTTAGTAGCAAGTTATCGCCACTTCGTACGTAGCCGCGCAGCTGCAGGGTTGGTCTGCACTTTCAGTCAGATCGTGTCACGGTAAATTTTATGCGTCCAGCAAGTTATTAAGCTTCACAACTTCAATACTGGTGTTGTTTCGAATGTGACTTGGCATTTTGTTGAGCAATCTCACTCTCCGGACAGTGTAGCTATTAGAATACTGCGTGGCTATCAAATCGCCTCCATTTCTTACGGAATTCGCACCTTACACAAGTGCGACCAGTACGGTCTGAGCACCTGGAAAGAATCCGCTCATTAACATCTCTGTTATAATTCTGCGTGAGGCTCCATCAGTCCTTACGTGTGTCTGCACGTTGCGCTTTTCAAAATAAGAGCGAGCAAAATTTAACTTGTAAGAAGCTCGGATTTTCGCTGGAACGAAATGCAACCATAACTGTCTTCTTTAGCGCTTCTTGAAAAAATTTCAATCATTCTCAAAGCAAAGACATGAAGACCATTTCACTTGTTTCTAATCCAGCGCTTTTCATTCTTTCACAACATATTATGTTCGCTTTGTTTATTGTGCTCGACGTTTTTAATACTACCAGTCAGATATCTAGTTACAATACGCTATAGGAGAAGAAGTCAAGTTCAAATTTTAGCTGCTACCTCTGGGCAAGTCTTAGGTAGAAGATTCACTGCCTGACTTGAGACATTTTTCAACCATTCTATGGATGATGCGGTTCCGAAGGCATCATAGTTGAAGTCTACTTTTCTGTTGAAATTGCACAGGTTCCTTCAGTATTAGATTGGGGCAATTAGGATGATACGGGTCTGAGATATCAGTGAAGAACATTGCTTCTGTTCTGTAGAATTTGAATAGATTTCAGCTGTTTCCATAGCAGCGCCATCGGATGGGTACGGAGACACGTTCCCATGTTTCATTAGACGGGATTCATCTAAGGCCATATCTTTGGTAGTTTTAATCCTGTAGGGCATACGCTATGTCGCATATTTTTAAAATTAATTTTTTTAGCAGTATGAGAGACTCAGTCTTGATTGGAGTTTTCGTTCTTTTCGTGCGTAATCCATTTCACTAATGCTTTCTTCAGCTGAATCCCTTAGATGCAGCTGAAATTTCACTGAGTTGACGCTTTTTATTTTGAATTTACATGTCAGCCAAATTTGGACACTTGAAGTTCAACAATCGATTGGTATCCAGGTTACGGTAAGCCCTAAGCATTTCCCGTGAATTCTTTTGACTGAACTATATTTTCTTTGTGCTGCTCAACGTTTGCCAAATTCCAAACTGATATTCGAGCCTAATCTTGAAAGGGGGATATTTTGCTCTTGCAAAACACATGCCTGCACAATTTGCGTTTCATTAATGGAAGATCAGGCCTGCAGGGATAAGACTTATTTTACAGCAAAACCCATACTAGGAACTGAAACAATAAAAAGCTTAATCACAAAATTGCTGCCGTCATTTTTGACCGCGGGGCCCTCTAGTGGTTTTACAGGGTAGGTTACGGAAGAAGAGCTGCGTTAGATCAAGCTAAAATGAGTTATGATAGCGTAGCTTAGGATTGCCGCATTTTATAAAGTGAGAACTTCATTTAATCGGGGAATTCTCACGGGTCATCCACGAGTCAAGTTAGTGTATAGGATATAATTATTATATTAAGGTAGACAGACATTATTGACTTAGAAAGTTCGTCAGGGTGAGTTTGTCAGGTCTAAGTGACGGGCGTTATCTTAGAGGAAATGTGTTACGTTAGAGGAGCTGCATTAGGTTAAACTCGTGTAAATTGCAATAGCGTAACGTGGCCTCCTTCATTTTGGATGGTACAGACTTGATTCGACCGTGGAATTTCCACGGGTCTCGCTAGTTGACAGTAATTCTTTCTATAATTTTCCAAGCATATGATCATGAAGCGCTCGAATCTCCGTTGAATAGAGTACATTTGAAGGTGAGCAAGTGTTTCGTGTTAGATTAAATCTTATATGCCTCGAATTTTATCAGTGAACGATTTCTGGAAAGCCTTGAGGCGCTCTAGATTTTTCCGCTTGCTCTGTATCCAGAGAGGTGAACAGTATTCTATCATCGGTAGTACCAGCTGTTTCCAACCGGTGAGCATTATGTCTGCGCCCATCCGCTCCATTTCTTGCCTATGGTGACAACTTTAGCCTCATGATCCTCATAAGCGGCATTGTCCTATATTCTTTCCCGAACGTCTCTTAAATTTTTATTTCTTTCGATTTCGCTCCATCACTCGTCGTGTAGGATGTCGATGCAATAAGGGAATAGTTTTCTCCGTATTGTAACAGTTCGAATTTTGTTCAGTTCAAGGTCATATTGTAATCCCATTGACCAGCTAAAGGTGTTGGATAAATCTGAACGCATCGTCTTCAAATCTGTGACTGACTGTACCGCTACCAACATTCGTGTGTCGTCCGCAAACGAGGAGGCAACGACAAACTTGCATTTGTGCCTCTTATCAATTATCATGATAAGAAAAAGATGAGTATTGGACCAAGAACAGTACCCTGCGGGACTCCACTATAGGTAAGCAGAAAAAGAATGGCAAAATTATCTTGCAATCGAGCTGCCCGACACTAATTTCTGCAGCGGCTTGATGGACACACCGTAATTTTTTTCATTATTCTGTTGAATCGAAAGAGATTAGGGAGCCACTTCACGATGAAATCCTAAGTAAAATGAACAGATAGAATGACGAAACATCTCTATTTATGCTTATATTTTACATTTCTACAGTTGTCAACAATTGGCTTGTTTTCCTCCTTCTAACCCGAGTTTAAGAAGGCCAGGTCATCGCTTTCATGCGAAACTCGCTGACGTTCTGCAACACTCACCAACCTGTTGTACAAGCGTATTCTATCACCACACAATTCTCAATGGAGTGTACATTATGTAACGACAGTGATAACTACTAATGCTTTATACGACATGATGTCCAGAGTTGTCATTAAAGTAAAGGTAAAGTCACCTTGACCGCATCCTCAATAGGAAACCCACACGCGCTGATTTGTGCTGCGGATGCTGGCCAACTGGCCAGCGAGGAGTAAGTGCGGCTGCAACCGACCACGGGTCATCAAGAACTATGGTCCCATTTTGACGGAAGGTTTAAATGACACGCCCCTTCTCATCTCTGAGAAAAGTAAGTACCCCTACTGCCGCTCTGCATACCTGCCACTACCGAGTCAGCACAACGAGATCAGCAAAGAGCTCGCATGCCTGGGTTAGCCTCGAACTTGCTATACAAGGAGTGTGGGCTCAAAACACCTCGTACCGCAGTTCCAGTGTAGCGTGCGTCTTATGTCTACGACGTTAGATTTCAGATTCGTTAAAATGATGTATTAGATTAAATGAATACACGTAAACATCCTTGTAAACTATAAATTGTTATTGTGTGCATTGGCATTGTACTATTTTAAATTTGACCAAACGGCCCTAGCGAGCGCACAAAGGCCAATTCGAGTATCACTTAATACATAACGCTCAGTCACAAACGGCAAATCCAGTGCTGTAGCCAAGGGAAGGGAGGAGCGTGTTGGATGCCTGCAACCTCTTTGGGTCCTAGTTTTGAAAATTATTTGTTGGACTTACGGTGTTTCGATGCAAGGTTAGATGAAATGATACTTGCATACAACAAGAAGTGAGACACTTAAAAAATTATATTAGGTATTTTACACAACTTCCAGGGGTCTTCAACGGCCCCCGGACCACCGATGGCAATGCCTAGCAGCCCTCTGGGCTGTCCGTCGACTGGAAAGATTTTTTGTAACCCCTGCACTCAAAGTCTGGCTACAGCCCTGGCCAATCAGTTCACTGTTCACTACAGGCCCAGCTAAAAAGCTTAGCGACCACTTTTGTTTATTGTTTAGAAATTGCCATCGGACTGCTGTTAATGTGCGATGGTGAGACCTCATTAGCGATTTCGTTTCTAGTCTCGCGGCTGCCCTCTGGAGATTTTTGTTATCGCACAAAGTAAGTATTGTCGTAATCTAACAACATTTCATCTTCAAAATGTAAGTAGTCCCACGAACAGCAAGAGCTGCCCAGCTGCGCAATTTAGTCACACACATATTACTCCACTTTTGGCCGACGCAAATGCCTCTTTTATTCCTTAAGTACGAGGTGCCCTGGACCCCGCTTCCCGTCTCATGAATAATTGTTGACGCCGCTAAACTTCTAAAATCATTTTCCTATAATACTTTGAAATTTTAAGTGAATCTAAAATAAAGGACGGCCCCGTGAGCAGCCTGGCGTTCCAAACTTTCGCTGCGCACAGCAACTTACGCGAAGTTTAATTTCCTTGGAACCGATCAAGTACTTGGAAACTCATTAAGAAATGATGCGACGTATTACGATATTGAACCGCTGTCGTCAACATATCATGATGAGGAGATTAATTTT
>LQNS02278094.1:58406228-58416428 GCA_001587735.2 Parhyale hawaiensis | reverse complement strand
CTTCTTTGCCCCTACAACGAATCTGTCCGATCCCTTCTGGGTAAAAGCTATGGCGCTGCTGAAAAGAACTAACATAAAACAGGGAGGAATGTTACACGGGGCTGAATAGTGAGATGGGTAAAAACAGTCATATTTCAAGGCGGAAGCGGCATCACTACCGATAAAAACATCAGGAAATTTGGGAGGTGCACCTTCGCTTTGCCTCTGCAGGGTTTGGTTGGAGGGAGACACAAAAAATTACACTCTTTTGGCTTTGATTCATTTGGTAATCAAATTCCATTAGTACTTGCATAGTATTTTTTAGTTTGGGAGTACACTGCCTCTGCACCTCGGTTACGAGTACACCGAATACTGCTACTAGACAAAGGTTGCGTTCCGGACACGGCTTGTCTGCTGAGGGGTTTTGTCTCTTACGAGAACAGCAGTTTTCTGTAAGGTGAAGGGGACACTGCTATAAATTTATGTTTCCATTACAAAGAGCGCACCCACAATTATGAAACGCTAGCAATCGAATGCTTAGTAAGTGTAATACTAGACATATAATTGCTTTTATAAGTTTTTGTACACATTTTGTTCACAATTTTTTTGGGAAAAATATTCGTCTTTGTTCTTTCTGGTCGCAATAAACTGTATGTACAGACATAGTGCATAATGCTTCAGTTCGGTTACGCTATCTGTCCGTGGTGGCACGAACGTGAAGTTTTAATAATAATAATAATAGAACAGTTTACACTATCATACTTTCATCACAAGCCATCATACCCTAGCTAAATATATCCTAAATGGAAACTTCCCTCTCAAAACCCATGGTGTTTTTCAGTGTTACACGTAGAGTTTTCTCGTATGATATTTTTGTGAGCATCGTTAAGTGTCAGCGAGGGTAAAAAAAAAACATAGAGTGCTCAAATTTAAGTAACGAACCTCGCTGTCACGTAGAGTGGATTCGCATGAAAACCGGCGGAATGTTACCAAATCTAACATGAAACACAATAATCTTAATTGACGTTTCATATCCATTATATAACAAAAAGAATATCTTAATTTAGTCAATTTTTAAGTTTGTTTTCATTTACCAGATAGGACACTGGAGGTTCAAACTTCCATATGGCACAGTTTCGACGTTTCTCAGTATTAGAATTTTTACTCACCAACACTTTATTAACTAGAACACTCTGAGAGCGCATACCTCCGCCAAGCAAGGCAACGGTAGCAAAAAATTCAAATTGTGTCTGAAACCATATTTTTCTTTGTGTAAGCTCGAAAATCTAACCATTCTTGTGATTTGATAATAATAACAGCTTATGCAATTTTCTCGATGATCCGTTCGTAACTTTTTGAGTTATATTGCTAACAATCGTCATGACAAGTATAAGTCAAACATACAAACTAACAAACCCATCTGCACCAAAATTTAATCATTCATGTCTTTCAACATTTCAAACAACCCCTATAAATTTAATAAAGATCCATTCATATTTTTTAACGTATTGTGCTAACAAGCATAAAATTAAAAACAGTGACAGACGAACGAACAAACAAACGGATCATTACCAAAATTTGGTCATTTACTCCTTGTTATGTACCTAACAACTCATGTTAATTTTATAAAAAATTATCCATAACTCTTTGAGTTATGGCATTGAGAAAATGAGGCTGACCAACAAACAAACAAACAATCGGATGGACATATCTTCACCAAAAGTTAATCAACTGTTCCTCCTAAGATACCTAAAAATCCCTGTAAATTTCGTCCAAATCGGTTGGGAACTTTTTGAGTTATCTTGGTAACAGCAGACAAACATACAAAGAGAAAGACAAACACGACGAAAACATAACCCCCTAGGCGGAGGTAAATATTGTAGCATACTAGACAAGGTATTTTGTTTGTAGCCATAGAAACATTGTTAATAATACCCGTTTGATACTTTTATCGGAAATTTCACCAAGCACCCATATTAGATTTTGTCTCTTGAGAGTTTTTTTCGCGTAGTCTAAAAAAATTCTGTGTCTACTAGGAGTTTTGTCTTATAAGAGGTAGGTCTACTAGTAGTTTTTGCAGTACCCACAATTGATTATGTAAGAACTAAATAAAAGAAAATGCGAAATGATTTAGAAAATAGTTTGAGCCCTGATTCACTGCTGAAAAAATAGCAAATGCTGATACCTGTGAACAGCTGGGGTTACTTTATTCCAGTTTTCATTATTTTAACATAGGCATGATGTTAAGTTAAAAGCAGTACTGCTTTTAAGGGATTGTTTTTAATTTGTGTTCTTCGTTCTTGTAATATTGAAGATTTGTACTTGTAGCAATTGAAAACAATAAACAAAGTACGTTAGGTGGTGCTCTATGACATTAGGTGAAACAATAATTATAAGTGACCAACTTCGGTTCTTCTGTTAATGGATATGACAGTGACAAGATTGCCTGAGTCAAACTGTGAGATGATGTTTTTAATTTTCATTTACCATTATGTACATCAGGAATAACGAATGGTAGCCTCAACAGCGATTAAATATGAATCTTTTTCGATACATTCTGGTTATCTGCAACGCTTATTTCTTTTTAGTGTAAAGGAACAACCCCACAAAGTGAATGTCTTGCAATAAATGGAACGTAATTTCATTTATTCTTTTGAGTTAGCGATGACGATCCCTGTGTGTCTTGGTCTTATACCGTATTTACACTTATTATAAAATAAGCTGCGAATTTCTTCTACGAAGTCACATAGGTACACTAATCGGGCTTTCGGTATCAAAACAGCGAACACGGCAATCGAATTTTGCGCTGATTGGGAGTACGTTGATAGCGGTTGTGTTAAACAAGCGACTTACCATAACCCTACAATAGGCCAACCAAAAAAAAAAATTAAACTCAGAAAAAGTGCACATCGTGCGTGGAGTTAACATGTAACAGCTAGCGTCTGCCACTGCTTCATATAACTCGACACCGTTTTCTAGAGCCGTTCCTTTACAGCACTAAGTGCAAGAATGCATTTTTAGGGTCTGAAAAAAGGTTCTTTGGTCGCCATGTCCGCTTTTTTAGCGATTAGGCTACGGCTACACACCGCACCAAAACTGCTGCTCTCCACCAGCAGCTGCAGCTGCGTTACTCCAGTCGTGTCTGTTTGGGACTCCAGCCTTTTCGGAGCTAAATCTACTTTTTGGGGCCTTTTCTGCTTTTACTGCAGCGGTGTACTTGAAAAATGCATCGATTTTTCTTAACCTGATAAAGCAAGTATATATGCAGTTATCATACGTTGCGGGTGTGCCATTGCTGTGATCGTTGCATTTCGGCCGTCTGCAGGGTTAGCATGTACACTGTACAGTGTGCTACCATAGGGGACCAACCATGTCTGATTATGCTCATGGGGTGAGCCACCGACTGCGTGGACACTTTAAGGGAAGCGCTGCAGGGTTTGGGTTTTATCAAGCTATCACTCTGAAACTTGCACAGTAGGTGTAAAATGCCGTCAGAAATCGATTTCTGAAGTTATTTTAAAAAAATTCCTATGGTTTTGGAGATATTTGACATTTTAGCAGAAAAATACATTTTTCTGATTTTTGACATACGTCCTTCAAATAAAAAGAACTCCATCAGTTTTCATGCTAGAAAAATCTTTTATATATGAATCGAAAGCTGAAAGCATAAGGAAGAGACGTTCAAATCCTTTTTTTCTAAATTTGGTCTGGAATTGTTTTAGAAGGGATAGAAGTGAAAAAATGATATCGCGTTATTCGCTTTTTCACTCAAATTTTATTACTTCAGATCCATATTACAAAGAAACTAAGATGAAAATCAAAAATCACGAGTCGAAGATCTCTTCCTTATGTTTTCAGCTTTCGATTCATATATAAAATATCTCTCTAGCATGAAAACTAGGGAGTTCTATTCTTTTGAAAACATACATATACCAAAAAAATGAAATCCTGACAAATGGAAATCAAATTTTAGACCACTAAAAATGTGGCTAATATGTACGTACTATGAATAATATCTATTTAGAATGTTGCTATGACACATAATTACGATTTACAACCCCCGCCCTCCCCATGCCCCCAGAATAAGAATATTTGGTGAAGTGATAGACCCCACAGTAGGGATCACTTTTCAGCAAAAAAAAGTGAAATTTTGACCCCGAACACCTTCGGCGCTCCCCAGAGGCGATGATTCGTTACAAACACAGTCATTCTTGAGATTTGGAGCAGAAGCTTGTGCACGACGATTGTTCCATCGATTGCGTCGTGCGCTTGCCCCAGTCTCATCTTTGGAATATGGAGCGTCCTGGTCCTCTGACTAAAGAAACGAACGTTTATCTTCATACATGACCGATCTTGTACCGGCTGATATGCAAAGATACTTATCGCCCCGAGTTAGTTGCACACTAACTTGAAACCTTGTATTTTCTCCTTGGGGACCGGGAGGTGTAATCGTCCGTATAATACACATTGCTAACTTTCTTTGCAACACGAATTTTTGGAGGCATTGTCGTCTCGTTCGCTGGCGCAGGACCAGTGGTACAATACGAGTATAGTTGAAATGAAAGATGAGATACTAAGCCAGGCTAGAGGCGCCGATCGCTGCCTTCAAAGCAATATCCATGCCAATATTTCGAGCAAATTATCGAGTTGGACGGAGCAAGCCGATTGGAAAATTAAATATATGGCATTGGACGTCTGCCGTAATCGAATTATGATGCAATGATCCAATTAAGCGCTTCAAAAAGCTTCACTTCGATGCATTTGCACGAAACTCTTTAGAGTTGCGGGGGCTGAGCGGCCCCGAGATTCTGTACGGCGAGGACATCCGTTCGGACGGAGGAATTATTCCCCGTTGAGGGGCTCCAATTTACATAAATGCGTTTGAATTCCAAAGCGCACAGTGCTCCTACCAAAATCATTGGGCCTTTTCAAACTGCAGGCCTTTGTTTCTTTCAGATCGGCCGTGGTCGACGGTAGTTCATGCAGAATCGATGAAATTATTTCCTTGCACAAGTAGGGACGAGAAAATACTCTGAATGAAAATAGTGTTTATTTTTTCAATGATCATTCATACAACGAGTTCGAATTTTCGTTGAAGAGTTTGTTTACTATTATTCCGCGCAAAGGAGCATTTTAGCAATAAGATTCGACACAAATTGCGTAGCTGACATTTACTGCAAAGCACCGTGCAGCCAGCAAATGACACGTTCGAAAATTTGAGGAAAAAATATTCTATCGTTTGTTTCTTTATTTTGTTGCTTCACACAATTGCTATCGATCTGATATTATCTTCACAGCTACTATGTTATCGGCAGTTGGCGCCTTTGCTACAACCTTGTTGAAAGATATGTTCTTGCGATGAATTTGTCTCTTAACAAAGAACAGCAATGAATTTGCTACAGACTGCTGGTCAAATAAAGGGAACCTTACTCTATCACAGGGATTTCCAGCGACTCGATCTATGTCTGTGACCGGCGATGGAACTGAACAATGCAAAGGTATGAGTTATATGAGTTAACCATTCGCTACTTTGAGCCTCAATATCTCCGTAATATATCTAATAACAATACAGTGTTTAGTTCCCATTCGTCGTATACTTCTTTCCAATAAACTAAAAATGACTGTATTTTCATCTACCAAAAGCTAGATCATGCGCTATATCACGCCGCAATCCTGAACTTTATATATATACCACAATGCATCTGGATTGATGCAGTGCTCATGGTTAACCGGCAAAGCTGTGCTGGCTTGTAGGAGTTCTTGAAGTTGACACCACTTTGACTTTTTTCTGCCCCTGTCCCCACTATTCGCTAGGCCATCTGAGAAACTGTTCTGTTAGTTTCGACCGAGTTGCTGCATTAGCAAATGACGCTCGCCTCCGCACCCTAATTACTTGTCCATCAAACCGATTTGGCGAGGCCGTGGTGTGACTCTCTACGTGTTGTTCTTATGCGGCGTTCCATTTCTCCCCACCGCTGCCTTGCGATATGTTCTGGTTATTTTACTACGGTGGGGAATTTACGCTGAAGCTGAAATCGACACGCCGGAAAGGCAGGATGGATGAGTGGTGATACATTAAAGCTAACCGTAAAAAAAACCGCCTGGAAAGAGAAACGCGTATCTGTTGTAAATATGTTAGACCGATAACTTTGGAGCCGAACTAGACTCAAAGTTAGTGCCATGAAAGTTTTAAAAATGTAACGATGCCCATCACTGGCTTATAAATTTTACAATTGGGCGAAAAAGGCTCGTCAGAGAACTCAGAGCCATAGATGGGGTAAGTGCAAGAAACTTACGTCGATGGACGTCAGTCTAGGAGAGAAGTAGTTCATTATGCAAAATAGCTACCGCATGAACGGATCATAAAGTGCAAATAAAGTTCACAGGTAAACATAAGTGAGAGTAAAGGAGAATAAAATTAGCATTCAACTGCAGTCAGTTGCATATAAAGTTGGCCAACTAGCTTTTCCGCATGCATTCTTAACTAAGTGCTGCGATCTGTGGGCGAGTCGCGATGTTTGTGGAGTTAATTTATTTTATTTTTTTGCTTGTTTGTTTTCCGCCGCCGTTGATCGTATCCACTGTAAACGATAGCCTCAGTATCGTTGATTCTTTCTCTGAAGTATTTGACGCCACTTCTAAAGGTCTTTCCAATAGTTTCCTATTATTTACGTTAAAGTAGACGTGTGTATCGTGATTAGCAAGTGTTTTCATTGAACATATTAAAATATTTTTTTTCAAGAAATGCGTTTAAGCAAAGACTGAGATAATAATTCAACGTTTTATAACTGTAAACAGTCTCTTTGTTGAACTTGAAACAGTTTAATGAAAATTAGACAGGCAGTTCTTATAGCGTGTTTTGCTACCCCATCCACACATATTATACGCAGTTTTCCCAATATTTCTGTGCCAAACCCCAAAAGTCAAACAATGTCGGTATCGAGAGTGATAAACTTCTGAGTTCAATTTCGTACACTTCATTCGTTTTAAGGTAAACAAAAAAATTTCATTTTAAAGTTCCCGATTCGCGCGCGAGATGCGATTGTTTAATATTCCATGAGCAGAACTTCAACCTAAATAAACAGTCTCAGTCTGAGCAATGTTTTCATGCAAACTATTGGGAAAGTAGCGTATGATACAGCTGCATAAATTCGTCGCTCCATTTACTACGCAATTTTACTTGGTAAATTAGACGGAAACACCAATAAAATTTCTGTAGGTATAAAGTAATTCTAGTTAATTCTAGCGGGCATTGCGACTGCTGATTATATAACATCATAAAGGCCACTGAGCATCGTTCCCTTAGAAAATGCACCGTGTGATGATTTGTTACGGCACGATGAAAGGTTCTGTCTGTCGATATTCTGCTTGCGCTCAAATAAGCAAAGCACATCCAACAAAATAATCAACTTTAAATCATTTATAGATCTCCCACTGCCATGAAACTCTCTACATATCTCGCTGCTTTCGCTTACAAAACGGATGAATTTTAGGTTAGATTTGTTCTATAAAATACCTAAACAAAGTGGCTTTAAACTGAGATTTGGATTGAAAACAATGAGAATTTTCATATTTGAGCAATTTTTTGTTGGTAGAAATGTAGTTATGTCAGCGTTTCCAAATATTCTATTTGTTTATATTATGTAACAGACTTATACTTGCCCACTGTTTGTAAAATATTTACCTAAACTAATAGCTGCGGCCTTATGGCTGTGCCGTGATGCGTGTTTTACTGTGAAATTGTTAGATATTTAGAACATTCATGCCGCTCTTTCGTTATTCGAGATCAACGAAGTGCATATGCAGAAAAAAAAACGGTTTATGCCCCAATTCCATTTTAAAAGCAATTGATTCGCGTACTTTACAAACGAAGCTAACCATAGGTTCGCGTGGACGGCGTCAGAGATACAACTTGCAGCGTTCTGCCGTCGCACACCCTACCTCTGTTAGTCGTCTGAGTAGCGGCGAAGTATGTTGGCCTAAGGGCTGTGACGGCACTGAAAGTTGGTAGTGCAAATCATCTACCACTGAAGAAGTGAAATTGAGCCTTAGGGTTGACGCACTGTTTGGCTCAAAACCGAGAACGTTCTATCACCAGGTATCGAGAAACTTATTGAACAAAGAAAGGAAGTACTCAACAGCTAGAACGGAGATTGTATTGGAAACTAATTTATGTGCAATTTTACGTTGAAAATTACGCGCTAAGACATTGTTAAAGATGTTTACTACTTATTCCGCAATCCATACTTTTCCACGTCAACTAATTAATAAGGGTAAAAATCCATTTACCTTCGAGCATTTTAGTGTTTATGTCGTTGTGTGCGTCCAAACTCCATGTCACTGCTGGGAGCATAGTAATGAAATTTTAGTTTTTCTTTGATGTTAGTGACATTGATTGGCTTCTTTCCCCCTGACCACTCGTAGCTAACAGCATGACGCGTTTCGCGATTTAACAGAAAACCATTTCCAATTGTCTCTTGTGAACTAGAGGTGCGGTTCCTAACTTTTACTAAGCCTGATATCTCTAGAAGCTCCCTCTCGCACCCCTACAAAAATAACTACTCATCTGTTGATAAAAAATTAAATTTGCACACATTTTATGAGCAAATTATGCTTCCAACTTCATTTTATCCAAAATTTCGAACTCCACTCACAGCCTCAGGGGGGTGCAAATATCCCCGGTTAGGGACTCTTGTGCTAGGGCACGGCTACTAACATTACTCTGCTGCCAGTAGCGAACCTTCTGTTGATGAAGAAATTGCTAAGTTTTTTAATTCCCTCCAATGGAACTGTGCGGCACCCGATCCTAGTGGCCTCGAGCAGCCACAACGATCTACCCTAACCGAATTTTCATCCACCCCAGAAACTTAAGCCCTATTTAAGCTTATGGGACGGCTGAAAATACTGTTAAAGAGGTCCCATGCACTTCTTCTGAATGTTATTTGCCACCATAAATGCCATCGTCAGTGTACCATTCCTTCACATTCATTTGGAGTGAAGCACCTTGATCCTCAATACCTAACATTAGTTTTTTCATTTGTAAGTTATAAGTCTGTTTGCGTTCACTTCTTGCTGCATTTTGGCACCAAGATCGAGAACCGAACTTATTTTTGTAATTTTTGCCGTATGTCGCTGTTGAAGACTCGCAAAATTTCTTAAGCGGCCCCTACACGGTCAAATTTTTTTATCAAAAGGGTTGAATCAAACGGTTTGACTCAAACATTTTGACCGTGTAGAAGGGGTTTTGACGATTGACTCAAATTTGACGGTGTTTGATGGAAATCTAGTTTGACTAAAAATTTGTATCAAACGGTTTGATCGTCTAGCGGCATTTTCAGTCAAATCGTCTCAGTTTAACATCAATATTATAGATAGCCTTTGCTCTGCAGGAATAGCCTGTCGCATGTTGGTATCTTTCTTGGCTATTGAGGGGCGTAGCAGTTCCAACAAGAAGTCAAAACTTCCTTTATCCATTCTAAGGAAATTTTTATAGTCCTCGGGTTCGGTAGCACAAAGACATGTTAATAAATGTTCATGTGTGAAACGATCCCGTAGAAGGTAGCTACCATTGTTTGCACCAACGTTTTTGCGTTTATTTTCTTTCTTTATTTGCTCTAGGGCAAGCAAAGAAACTGTGAGAACAGCTAAATCTTTCTTCGAAGGCATCTGGACACGACCACACCACACGAACGTCACCGAAGTAAACTAGGCAGAGGCTGATTTTGATGGAAATGTTTGATCAGTGTAGCTACACGTTTGACGTTTGAGCCAAACCGTTTGATCAAAATTTGACCGTGCTTAAGGCTTGTCTGTCCTGTTGTTGAGAGTTACGCAGCCTTTTTTTGCTCACGATCCTTCTTTCCGCTACTGCACTGTAAATAACAGTATTCGACTTGCTCCTTCACTTCTTTCCCGGTTTGTCTGTGCATGAGTTCCTTGTTTAGTTTGGCATTTCACGTCCTTCTCTTCGTTCCTCTCTTTGGATCACTGCTGTTCGGGATCAGACGACACAAGCTCTGAATGTTACTGTCAACTATCATAATATTGTTTCATTTACTAAGTTAATCCGTAACTACAGTGCGATACAACACCAGCACTTCGTGCAGTGAGCAAAGTAGCCCCGTGGGAAGCCATCATCCCTCTAACATGTGCAGTGGCGGAGAGTAAGCGAGTCCTGGGAGGACAGTGTTTCTAGAAAAGCACCGTAGTGCGGACAGCGCC
>LQNS02278094.1:58344205-58356201 GCA_001587735.2 Parhyale hawaiensis | reverse complement strand
GCGGGTATTGGCAGCTTTAAACGATCTGTACACAGAGCTATTCTGTGATCTTGGATCTTCTTTTTTTCATTCTTTTGTTTTCTTCACCCGCTGGGCTGGTTGCGTGGGGGTTTGTTAACCTCATGGAGTTTCTCCATTCCCACGTCGCCAGTCTGGTGTGATTTAATATTAATAATAATAATACGAGGTGAACTGATTAGTAGCGAAATACAGTGTTGTTATAATGGCACTTAAAACATTTACGGACACCGACATATATCTTATTAGTCGTCAATGATTGCGTGGTTGGTGTTATGCCAAGTTCATAATAATTCCAGCAGCAAGGTCCCAACCAGTATTGGAAGGAACATTGGACTTTTGCCAGTGTAACTGGACTGCGCAATTATTTATTTGGAAGTGAAGGCATGTTCGATTCGTTTACATACATATCTGATCATATTAGCTAAGCTACTAACTAAAAGCTTATTCATTCAGAGCAAAACTGAGATTTCATTAGTATCAAACTTAATCGGTCAGAGACGTATGTCTGAAACACGAACCAATACTGTCTGTCTAATACTTAGAATGAAGTGACGTAAAAGTTCAAGTTAATCGGATCTAATTACTTCAATTTAAGCCAGTGAAACGTAGACAGCTTCAACACCGGATTATCATCAGAAATTACGATCTAAGGGACTGAGTTGCTAACAGATGTTCACTAGACTGCTGAATATTGCGTTTTACTTCAAACTGGAATGGATCCAGTTTCTTGGCGTCCTTTAATTTGATGTTAGATAAAACGGGCTCACTTCCGATTGTATTCTAGTTCAGATCTTGGGGAAAAATTGATAGATGGGGACAGCAAATGGGACTCGTAAATGTCCCCTTAGCCAGCGGGTGAAGTTCCTGCAGTAGGTAGTGAAATATTATAGAGCTGCTCTCTTTTGTGTCCGTGCTGTGGCAACATTTTCAATTGCAATCGTTTACGCTTCTTCTAATCTTCTGCCCTACTTAACTACGAGGGGAGTTCAAAAAGTTCGCGGAATTACTGAAAATATTTAATCTAGATTCAAGCTTTCTTGCGTTCATGCAAACGTATTGTTCTGCCAAGAGTAGTGCTCTTCTCCGCGGATGCATTTTACCCATTGCGACGTAAGTTTGATACACTTGGATAGGTAAGTGAGTCATTACTCATTTGAGCAACACCATGCAGCGTTTGGTACCAATAAGGCTGGAATTTTGGGCCTCCAAATTTTGTCTCTGCTTTGCTGTTTGTGTGGTGGTGCGTGACAACTACGTTGCGATCGAATAAAGCGGAAGCGAATTCTAGACCTTAGTTTTGACAGCGAATTTGAGACTATTTATTCTGAGTACTTCGAAATTAGCAAAAAAATGTAGGCCACCATCTCATCGTTGCCACTATTTGTTATGACCTGGATTGTGCCATGCATGCATCGCAGTTGGAGGCCAGCGATCATAGCAACGAGAACTTGACGATAGTAGCCGAGTAATGAAGTTCGAAAAGAAATTTTCTTAGAGCTTTTTGGATTCCCGTTGAATAATTAATATGCTTGCTCCCTGGAGACGAACTTCACCGTGAGCGCGTAAGATAGAAAGCAACCACGTACTTTTTGGTCCTATTGCCGACCGGTGATGAGGCCTGTAACCTTGTACATACGTAGTCCAAAGATCAGATAAGAGGGTTCAAAATTACTGATGAGCATCCATGGCACTCCATAGTTTTTTTTCTGCCGGTATCGGCCAGTAATTCTCTTCGTCCTGAAGCTACTCAACAATTTTTGATTATTCATGCACTTTTTTACGTCTAATTGTTGCACAACTGTCTTGCGCTATGCACCCACGTGCAAGGTATATGTTAGGTATATTAGGAGGAACAGATGATTAACTTTTGGTCCATCCGTTTTTTTTGTTTGTCTGCTTCATTTTTCTCAATGCCATAACTCAAAAAGGTAAAGATGGATTTTTATGAAATTAACATGAGCTTTTAGGTATATAACAACAAGTAAATGACCAAATTTTGGTAATGATCCGTTTGTTCGTTCGTTTGTCACTGTTTTTAATTTTATGCTTGTTAGCACAATAACTCGATAAATAATGAATGGATTTTTATGAAATTTATAGGGGTTGTTAGTAATGTTATAAGACATAGATGATTAGCTTTTGGTGCAGATCGGTTTGTTCGTTTGTATGTTTAACTCATGTTTGTCTTAACGTTTGTTAACAGTATTACTCAAACAGTTATTAACAGATCTTTAAAAAAATTGCACAAGATGTTATTACTATCAAAAGGCACAAATGATTAGATTTTGGAGTTTGTACAAAGAAAATTATGGTTTCAGAACCAATTTGAATTTTTTGCTACCGTTGCCTTGCTTGGCGGAGGTATGCGCTCTCAGAGTGCTTTCGTTAATCCTAAGATCATTCAGTGATATTGTTATTATGTCACTTCCAATGCTCCAAAGTATTTCGGAACAGAGACCTTTATCTGAGATAAAAAATTCCCAAAGGCAACGAACAAGATTTGGATTCTGTGCATTTTCTTGTTCATACCCACTTGAAACCCATTTCTTTGCTGAAAACTCTATCGCATACCTTCATCTGTATTGATATTACCCTTGATATAATTGTGTCTGTAGACATAACTAGTGCTGTCAGTGCAAATCCCCTTTGTTCTGATACGTCAGCCAGAGAATTTGTCAATGTATTATTAATATTTAATCTATCGGAGCTGCCTTTAGATTGGGCCAACATCCACACTGCCCCCTTCTATGGTGTTGCCATTTCAACAATATTTCGTACTGGGTGTCGGACCAGCAGGTCGCAGTGCTGCCAATTACCAGAGAAACACGACCGAGCGCTGCCATATTTAGCTCATCCCCGACATTTTATCGTTTATTGTCCGGCGGGCGAGTGGGCATTGCCAGTCAACAATTCATTATCATGGAAGCCACAAAGCTCGCGCCAACGGTAAACTCGCCACCGACGATTCATTAGCAAACCTAACCAGTGAGTTTCTAATGAAACCCGGGACTGTGTGAGCTTTATTGAAATGNTGGGCATTGCCAGTCAACAATTCATTATCATGGAAGCCACAAAGCTCGCGCCAACGGTAAACTCGCCACCGACGATTCATTAGCAAACCTAACCAGTGAGTTTCTAATGAAACCCGGGACTGTGTGAGCTTTATTGAAATGACCTAATTCATTGGCTTCCTCTAAACAGAGACTGCTCGCCAAAACCTCATTACCTTCTCATTTATTAGCCCTGCATTAATTAGGGCACTAAACAAGTCCTCTTTAGTAGACTCGGAGGTGATTACACTGATGAGGATAAGTTTATCGCGGCCTCTTGATGGCATGCATGTAAATTATTCTTAGCGAGCTGTCGTCCTTAAGGCGAGTTTTGGAGCATTGGCTGTGACTTGTGATCGTGTGGCAAGCTTTGGGAGGGACCGGTACGTCAATTCAAACCATGAATTAATGTCAATATTGATGCATTGATGTAGTGCGTGTTTTTTGATTGACACCCGTAAGCAATTCGGCAGCAGGATTTATTTCTTCGGTATCAAAACAATCTGCTTGGTTTCGGCCGTAACATCGAGAAGCATTGTTACACGCGCAAATGATGTCGATGCATACTGAAATGACGGACGTAATCGCAGTACGATAATGTTTATAACATCGCGATAATTAGATTTGATTAGTGAACTACTGTACACTATACGCAATGACAAAGTAGCGTTGTGTATCGCTTGAAATACTACGAGTAGCTGCTTGCTTCCATAGGTGCAAATGTAAGCATGGAGTAAAATTAATAATTGTACCTTTTGAGATATGATCAAGCATTTCCTACTCGCATATGGTGGGCACAAAACTTTCATAGGCCAGCAGACGCGGCGCCAAGCAATGAGGACATGTTGCAACTACGGAATTATCCTGCGCTGACCCCGATGTAGCAAGGGAAGCAACACACCTTTTGTTTACTAGTGATGCCGACGCTCCAAGTGAGTGAGTTGCAGAAAGCTACAAACCACAGTCGACTACCTGCTCAGAAAAGTACCTGCTCTGAAATTCATTGCAGTAGCTGTGTCGTCAGCAACAGGATGCCAGCTTAGGTTGTGTACCACGTAACCAACGCAAGTTGCTAGTGCTCTTTTGACGGTTGCTGCCCTGCAACTCTTAAGGTGTGAGATAAATAGTGGGCTCTACAAAAATTTGTTTTCCCCGTACCCCTTTTTCTCGCTGTATGCCATATACTCCTGCTGCCAAGTTGTGTAGTTACTACGAGAGAGAGCTGATTAGATCGTGAATTGGATGGCTATATAAAGGCACCTCGCTGCTTTTTTGCGAGAGTTGAATTTGATCAGCGATCGAAAGAGAACCTGCGGAGCTGCCGCCGCCAGAGGGCAGTGACCTCGAAGCGTCGAAAACTTGCCAAGTTGATCAGTTGTACGAGCGCGCTTTCATGGGTTATGTTAGACGTACGCATCGAAATTGACCACTTTCTCGTATATTTGAGCTGCCTGTTGAACTAAGATAACCTGGCGGTTTAAAAAAGAAACTTTTGGACAATTAATGCTGTAAATGTCCTTGAATCTGAGAGTTCGATCAAGGTTTGGACAAACTCATTAGCTTCAACTACATAGATAAGAACGTCAGTCATGAGTTTTGAGGCTGTCTATAGAGCAATCAGTTTTTCATTAACGCTTAAGAGTACACCCAAAGTAGCGACAGCCCCGCTGATGACTGAAGCTCTGAACAGTTTAAGGCTCATAAAATAATTCTATTTTTCTCACTGGAACTGCCCCAATATTGTCCCATTTAACATAGTTCAGATAGCTTGTTCACTAAAATTAGAGAGAACTAGAACGCCTCGGTGGCGTAAGACCATCAACTGCTATGGGGGCAAATTCAACGAAGTTATTTTTGATGAACGAGGCTAGGGCAAGACCCATCCCTTCCCAGAGATTAGCTCTTCAATAATAACATAGGAAAAAATAGAACGCCCCGTTCTCCAGACTATCTGCCGCGGTGGAGGCAAGTTCGCCGCGGTGGAGAAAATTTATCGCCGTCATTTGTTATTTGCCAGCTAGGTCTAGTTTTTTTGGCATGGGTCACATCTAGGTGAACCCACCAAACTCCCTACAAAAATTATGAACATTGCTCAACTCCTTCGACCCCTCTTTGGGTGGACAGGCATACAAATATATTCACTTAAATCTTCAATGAAAACATTACCACCTCTCTCACGTCGTTCGCGGGTGAAAATTACCATCACATCTGAGATCATATCACACTAGAGACGAAGCGCTAATCAGTGACAGTCGGAACGATTCTCTATACCCTCTTTTAGCAGATTTCTGCTTCTGTTTTAATTATTCTGCAAACGGTAGGGCAAGTGACGCCTGGCTCACTCGTTTGTTTATGTTGATTCGGGACGCATCAGGCGTCACTGTTGTGTTCTTCTTGGCAAAGTTCTTCAGTCAACTGCTACCTGTGGGCGTAGCCTCATTCCGGTGCTGACTTTTGTAGCGAATGTTTGGCTCATTGTGTGGGCAAATTCAACTTTGTAGTCTTTTCCCAGTGAAGTTCGTAATTAAACTTGCTTGCCTATGACCAGCGCAACTTCGCTTATCGTTGTCTTATGAATAATTATTGCAACAGACTTCTTTCAATATTACGGGCGATCGTGGACGAGGTGCTACAGGCAACGCGATGGGAACATTGTTTTGGTTATCAAGTGCAGCGCGGCCCGTGCTTCTTCACTTGCAATTCCCACAGCAGCTCCACTTTAGCACCACAGCATGTAAGTAGCTTCCGTATGTTCTGTGGAGTTCGCGCCACCACGCTGATTAGTTAAGTGAAAATGGCATCAACTTAGTATATAACCCACTGAAGGAGTAGTGTAGATGTCGATGGCTTCCAGGCTATTGCTTTTCAGTAATACAGAACGGCAGAGGCATAACAACATACGCCAAACATATAATTACTCGTGTCACAGTCACGTGACATCCCAGCTCAACCCATTATTCACATACAGCGAGTGTTCACCATTAACTCTCTTGAATTTATTTTGACTCTCCCTAAATGACTATTTGCATTGAATGATGGTTAGCATACGCTGTTCTCGTCGTTAAAGAAACTAGGTTTTTTTGATTGAGCAAAAGTATTTTAGGGGTAGCTATACCATGGTTGATATGTTTTCAATTTCAATAAATTTATGTAAAAGATTATAATCAGCTTTTTAAACTTATATTTTCCTCCTACAACCTTAAAATATTCTGTAATTTTTATCATCTATGGGATAAAAATAATTTAATATTGCCACAGAAGCTTCAAACATCATGAACCAGTAGGGCGTCGTGCGTTAAGCAACAGGGGTCCGTAGGTTCATATGCACCCATTATGGGAAACACTGCACTATAGTGTGAAGTCGGCATTAGCCTTAGTTAGGCCTTCCGGACTTTTCCTCTGCCCACTTTACTTCCGTCCAATTTCGAACCGCTACTACAGTGTATAATGATACTGTGTTCTGATTTTCCTCTTTGGTGCCGTATTGATGTTTGGCTGTTGCCCCCCCCCCCTGCCTTCTTAGGGATTATCAGCGATGCATATTGTATTCTGCATTGGTTTTCTGTTTTGCTCTTCGCTCTGTTTTGCGATTCTAGAGACTATTTCTCTTCCTTGAATTACGGCGAACAAAGAAAAAAAAAGATGCGATATAATTCAGAGCCATCGAATCTCATTTGACCAGATTCCATATGCTCTCCAGTCATGCATAATAAATTTAAATCCTTCGTTTCTATCAGCATGGTACTAAATGTTTTTATCCGTGGTTTACACATTTTTTTACAATACGTAAAACTGGCCTGTTTATCTGTGAAAACGATCCCTCACTATTTGTCTGACACTGATCTCGGTCCTTCTCGACGTTAGTCCGATAACATCTCAATAGAATATTCTGAATTTAATTTGAATTGCAGTATCAAATATTGGTTTCAGTTTTGCTTGTTTACCCAGTGCCTTGCAGAATATGTTTGATCTGTGGCAGCCAACTTAAAACGACTTGCTATTCGATGCAACCGAAGACGCAGTAACAGTTTAAAACAGCAAGTCAGCCTTTGAATATTAATTTGTTTCCTTCGTTTGCAAACTCGTTTCTTTGCTTTCTTGAGAGACGAATTCGCCATATTGAAAGTTCGGTCACAAACATGTTTACGGTACCAGCAAAGAAAACTAACAAGAAAATAGTCAATAAAGAAAACTTTGAAATGTGTTGTCCGGTCAACTCAAGCTTGTGCTTACTAGTGTATGCATCCCAAGTATCCTAGGGTCGTACAGACCACGTAGCTTAACTGAGATAGACCAGCGCCTGGTGCTCAGTTAGCCGTGGCATTATTATAAATCATGGAATGTTCCATCAGAGCTTCCATGTTGCTGTGCGTTATAAATGCTCAATAATTAAGCGACAGGCAATCTCTCATCAGCCCAACGCTGCCTTAATTGCCGTTCGGCACGATTGCTTTGATCAGCAGAGATTTCCCCCTGCTCGCGGCTCCCACGCAGATACCGTTTATGTAACAACCGTAATGTCTCTATGCACAGTGCTGAAGTTCATCAATGATCGTGCTTGTGCATTAAGTTACATAAAAAATGGTTTCGGTTCCTTTATTACGTGATCTAGTAATGGAACGGATGTCTAAAAAGTTGTAAATTAATTTTCGCGAAGTCATTCGTCATATCTGTTATGGCCGATAACTGTATAGAATCTCGTTGAAGAAACGATTGGACTGTAAAATCAATGTTTTAATATGAATATCCTGTGTATATGTTGACATCATTAATGGAAAGTAGACGCTACGGAGAACTTGAATCATAACAGATTTAATATTGTAAAATGTCACAGTAACAGTCATGGGGCGCAGGATGGATCACAGGCTGTAGTGATAGGTTAGCTAGGTTTGCTTTACCCTGTAGGTTACCTTAGCCAGACCTTCGGGACATCTTTCTTTCTTACCTTCTTTACATCCTTCCACCATCATGCTCCTACTGCCGTTGTTCGCTGTTCTTTCAGTTCTTTCTCGACCTGCTGTTCCCATGCGCGTTGACTGGTGCAAGGATTGCACTTTTCTTATGGCATTCTTTATGTCCCTTCTTTCTTCCTCTTTTAGGATCACAGTGTACGATGTGGGTAAGGAGGATTAAACTAGAGGCATACTACTACTGCTACTACTACCTATGTTACAAATCATATAAAGTGAACCATTGGTGGTGTTAGGTTAATGTCATCGGTAAAAATTTTCATTAAAAATAAAACAACTAGTGCTCTAATAACAATCATCTATTGGGCCTTCAGACCGATTGGTTTCAACTACTTATTTCAAGTCGAGAGAACAATTGAAGCGAATCACGATGGACCTCATAATTATGTTAACCGGTACGTTTTGATTGATAAGGTTCAAGATTCCTCTGTGGCTGTTTCTTGGTGTCCACATTTAAAATTTTCACAAATGACATTGATTTGCCTATTACGTTTGACAGCTAACAGGTGAGGAAGGCTGAGCAGGTATGCGGCTTACCAGCTACCGCATGAAATGTTAATTGTGTCTAAAATATTCATGGCTCGTGTCATACCAAAACGTGCCAGATGCGACAGCCTGTAACGCCGTATTCTGATGTGGTGCTCGTATTGCTAACTCTACACCTGGCAACGACTTACGTCGACTCGTGTCGTTCTAGCGTTTCGTTCCTCAATGGCTTTGGACCACACTATAGTTGCGGAAATGACATTTCTAAAACCCCAGATGACGATCTAACTACGATTTAAATTTCAAAAAGAAAACACCTAAAAAATCAAAAATTAATTTTAGATTTTTAGAGATTTTTGGCAATAAGCCCGTTCGCTGGGCAAAGTAAGGCTTACTCCTGACCGTCGGCTAACTGGTCAAGTCTCTGCGTGTGGTACCTCGGCATGTTTGGTAGCTGCAGAAGACAGGGAGAGAGCTCTGCGGCAGATCCTTAGCCATAGTTGCGCATGAAACTCCAAGTTGGGTCGTATTCCAAACCCCTTTTGCTTACCTGCAGGGTGATTTTTAGCTTTGAAAAATTGGTGTAAATAAAGTGAATCAGCAGTAAAAACGCTGCATCTGGCATTGGCTCTTTGTGTATAATAAAAGTATACTGTTAGGATTCTCAGATTCCCTAGTGGGCAGGCAAGAGGCCCTAGAGCTGTTTTTGTCTTTCCTAAGTATTAATGAAGCATTCCTGGAGAGTGTGAAGCGTGTCCACCTACAAACATGCGTATGGAAACATGCTCTCGACTCGCATCCTCCTCCCCTTGATCGTTTGCAACACGGCTACATTAATGACAACAGCTCTAAGTGTCTGCTACCCACAACAGTCCCAAATGAAGTGTCCGTTGCCCCAGAGAGAGTGCTCAAGATGATACGTTGCTCCTGCCATAGTGAGAAGCCTTACAATACAGCAGGTTGTGGCTGTGCGAGTGGAAGACTTCCCTCTATTATATTCTGTGCATGTCAAGCAACAGACTGCTACTATGAACTGTCAGAATATGATGTGCGTAATTATGATGCAATATGGTAATAATGAAGCACAGCACTAAAGTGGCACTCCCTAATGCAATTTGAAATACTTTATCATATTTTTACATCTGATGCGTTTATTATTGCACTCTGCAGCTCATCTTAGGGTATTTAAAGGGTTTTTAACTTTAATTTGAATATCTGATAAATGAATTAATATTTTATGTACTGTGTAGTACTCCTTAGAAACTTGGACAGAGATTTTATGCTATAGTTGCGAAGGGAGTACTTCATAAAACTTACAATGACTTCATCTTCAAGCTAATGTATCATAGAGAAATGGTTTTCCTCTTGAATATCAGTGAGTTTATTATATATGTATGCTGCAGGTAACAGATTTCATATAAGCTTGCACAAAGATACTATGTTGCAATTTGTGAAGTAGGTTTATAGTGGATAAAATTATCCCCTTAGTAAATATTTTCTTTGTTCCCATTATTTTGCAGTGATATTACTTCGACACAAGAAACTTATGTACTACAATATTGTGATATTTTGAAATTATGTAAATAAGGCCTTACATTTCTGTTCTGGGAGTAGCTTGAATATATTCCTTGAGTTGCAAAACCATAATTTGCAATTTTACCACACTAATTTTTCAATTCCAGAAGGAACGATAGGCTATTTTAGATCAAAATGGCGGCCATATTGGATTTATGCAAATGAGGATTTGCCGTACTGTACTGGAAGTAGTTTCAATGGATTCCTTGAATTGAAAAACCCTAATTTGGAATTATACAGCACCCAATTAGCACTTTTAGAAAGAGAGATATGGCCTCCTGTAGAATATAGGCCGCTATTTTGGATTTATGTCATTATATCAAAATTCCCTCAAGTACCAGCCCGGCATCACTTGGATTCTTCAAATATAGGGTGTGAAGATCAAGAATCCATAAAAACATTGCATCGACAAAAAAATTCAGGTTAACAAAAAAAAAACAATTGGCTGCCGGACTATGTGTTATGTAGTTGCATACCAGGAAGATCTAAGAGGTACCATCGCCTTGCTTCCATGGTCGAAGTTGCTTTTTTACGACTCTTGAACAGCTTGCCTTTTCCAAATTTGAATTAAGATTATTACCTCCGCCAAGGAGGTTATGTTTTCGTCGTGTTTGTCTGTCTGTTTGTCTCTTTGTCTGTCACCAGGATAACTCAAAAAGTTATGAACCGATTTGAATGAAATTTACAGGGATTGTTAGGTATGTTAGGCGGAACAGATGATTAACTTTTGGTAAAGATAGGTCCATACGTTTGTTTGTTTGTTTGTCTGCCTCATTTTTCTCGATGCCATAACTCAAAAAGTTATGGATGGATTTTGATAAAATTAACATGAGTTGTTAGGTATATAACAAAGAGTATATGATCAAATTTTGGTAATGATCCGTTTTTTCGTTCGTTCGTTTGTCACTGTTTTTAATTTAATGCTTGTTAGCACAATAACTAAAAAAAATGAATCAATCTTTATGAAATTGATAGGGTTTGTTAGTAAGGTTAAAAGACATGAATGATCAAATTTTGGTGCAGAACGGTTAGTTCGTTTGTATGTTTGACTTATGTTTGTCAAAACGTTTGTTAACAGTATACCTCAAAAAGTTATGAACGGATCTTCAAGAAAATTGAACAAGCTGTTATTAGTATAAAAAGGCACGAATGATCAAATTTTAGAGTTTATACAAATAAAATTATTGTTTCAGAACCAATTTGAATTTTTTGCTACCGTTGCCTCACTTGGCGGAGGTATGCGCTCTCAGAGTGCTCTAGTTATTTAAAGTACACGCCCGGGCGTAGAGGCACAGGGTACTTAAACCACAAATGGAGCATTGAGTAATCCGTAGATTCCCGAACGCTGCTACGAAGAATCGCTCAAAAATTCATTCACAGCTCACCTGCAGATCTACTTTGCCGAGTATGGATCTCGGCAAATGATTTTTTGTCAACAGTCTCTTTGCAGCTCTTCCTTTACTTTTTTTACATCCTGGCCCCATTTCCAGCAGACCTTCCAGTCTTTGGAGGCTCATAGTCTTGGACATGGTAAATGCCTCTCCTTTACTTCGTTGAAAATGCCCCACCGTTAATGGAAATAATGGCTTAAACTAATATCGTTTAACCAGGTCTTCGGCTTCGCAGAGGATTTGATAATAATTATCATTCACAGCTATTAATTATCAAATCCTCTTCAATTTCATAGGATTTGATAATAATAATAATAGGATCTAATACTAAGAATAACCTTCGTGTGTTTATAAATAAATATATATATAAATATATATATATATTTATATGTTTGGTGTCACGCTCTTAACGAAATAGATAGGCGGAATTTAGCCCAGGTTGGAGGCTCTGGTGCTCCTCTCAAGCTCCATTGAAAGTGATAGGCAGAAAATAGGCCGGGTTG
>LQNS02278094.1:58293547-58324849 GCA_001587735.2 Parhyale hawaiensis | reverse complement strand
AAGTCATCAGCCGTATCACAGATACGAGAGCTTCTCGAACTGAATAAAGCTCGAATTTCCTTCTATCTATTAATGATGAAGAGCGTGACACAAAAGGTAGGTACGTAGGTACTAGCGTATTAATATATAGATATCCAAGGCGTAGTCTTCAGCCTCCATGATTATTGAACAATTATTGACTTCTACTTCTTCAAGTTTCTTGTAAGTGTTAGTTTCCAGGAAGTCATCGAATCATGTTACCAATGTCTTACCTATGTCTTTCGCCAGCCCAACAATATGGGCTAAAATTTCTTTATTTTATTTCAAGAGAGGGCCATCATACAACAGCCCTAATCTCCTGCTACCTGTGACACTGTCATGACATTGTTCTCCTGAGCTCTGCGATGAGCATATGCAGCTCCGTCCGTAATCTTCGTATCGTTGCAGAACTCATGTTTGTAGGACGGGCACGAATTCCAATATGCGAAGGTAAACACGGCCTTCGAGAGAGCGCCTGAGACAACAGTGGTTATGACATGGGGCTAGTTGTTTGCTTCGTGCCTCTTCCTCCGGCCTCCTCATGCTGCGCATCGTGAGTCCTGCTCTTAGACATGATATACGTTCCTTCTTAGTTTGAGGTACTATACCAATAACCATGACTGGAAATTAAAGTGGTGAAGACACGGGGCTAGTTGGGGCGTGCATGGTACTCCTGCGGCGAGTCGTACTATCAGAAATGTGTTATACAGTGGGGCAGTTATACAGTTTATTCTTTACGTTCTGAAGAAGTGCAGTTTCAGTCAAGCTTTGTTTGGAACTTAATGTACGTTACACACTTGCTGCAGCAGGGTTAAGCTGACAACAGTATAGTGACACAATTACATCTTGCATCAAAGTTTTGTTACATTTTTATATTCATATACTATGTATCCTAAGAAAATTGTAGGTCGTTCCAGATCCTAAAATCATAAAAAAAGCTACTGGAGAGGGAGGCCAGAAATACGTTATACGTTACGTTACATGGATCATGATGGGCTTTTTCTAGAATGTTAGAACTATATAATCGAACGACTATTTTCAACATTGAGTAGTTTGGCTTCTATTTTATAAGCGCAAGAATTGAAAATTATATCAATATATTATTGTTTGTTTGGTCATCACAAACGAAAGTAATTTGCCGCCAGCGGTGGTGGTGACAACAGTTCTTGTTGTTTTCATTACGTCCAATAATGAGGTTAGTTTTTAGTTGAGATGGTTTATCTCTTTGTCTGTCTGCTTGTTTATCTGCTTGTCTCTTTGTCTGTCTTTTTTGCCTCTCTGTTTGTTTGTCTATTTGTTTTTTCTGTCTCTTTGTAGGTCTGTATGTTTGTCTATTTGTTTTTTCAATCTGTGTGTTTGTGACCAAGATAAGTCAAAAAGTTATGGGCGGATATTTACGAAATTTACAGCGTTTGTTAGGCATGTTTGCAGTAACTGATGAATAACGATTGGTAAAGATCCCTCCAACCGTTTGTTCGTTTCTGCCTATTTTTCTCAGTACCATAACTGAAAACATTATAGACGAATTTTAATGAAAATTGCATGAGTTGTTTGGTATATCACGAAGAGTAAATGATCTAATTTTTGTGATCTGTTTGTTCGTTTGTTTGTCTCTGTAGTTGATTATTATCTGTTAGAAAATTAACTCAAAAAGTTGTGAACAGATTTGCATAAAATTTGGAAGAATTGTTAGGGTTGCTGAAGGACATAAATGATTAAATTTTCATGATGATCGGTTGGTCTGCATGTGTGTTTGACTTATGTTTGTCGAAATATTTATCAGCAGTAGCCTATAACTCGAAAAGTTATCAACGGATCTTCATAAAATTACGGAAGCTATTATTGCTATCAAAAGGTACAAATGATTAGAGTCATTAGATATTACTGTTCATAAAGAGGAAGTCATAGTTTCAGAACCAATTTGAATGTTTCGTCACTGTTGCTTTGCTTGGCGGAAGTATGCGCTCTCAGAGTATTGTAGTTTGCACAGGCTTAGACTTGCAGCCGTGTACGCTTCTGTAAATAACGGCTGGGCAATAGTTTTGCGCTACAAGAATTATTTCAGTCACTGTTCTGAGTTTTGCTTTAAGGGCCATGTAAAGTCGGACATAACTTTAATTTTAATTAAGGCCTTACGGAGATATTATACGCATACTCACTTTCATTCAGCGTTTTTTCTGCCCTCGCTAAAATTCGGTGTTCTACTCGCTCTTTTTTCCCTACTTGCTGTTCCCTTGCGGTGCAATTCTCTATACACACCCGAGCAACAATGACTCCTGGTCCCCATAGGGGTGCCAGGTGGGAAGGTGGGCAACTGCTGGGTAGAATGGGCATACTGTGGGCTCCTACTGGCGTACCCACAACTGGGATGCTTCATATTATGACCTCCTGGTGCCCATCAGCGCCTGCCCACCGTGGGTAAAATGTGATGTTTTCTATATGGGTAAAATGTGGGTTTTCCAGTTATACCCCCCTTCGCTAGTAAAGTGGGTCTTCCTACATCAGCCCGATGTGGACTCCTGTGGGTTTTCCCATTGTGGGCAACACATAGTGATTCCCGAACGGGTAACAAAGGGCTTCCCAGCTGTAATCCGACGTTAGCAATATAGTGGGTCTGCCCACATGAAACCGATGTGAGATTTGCCAATATAACGTATGGTTTTTCCTTGGTGGGTAATTGATAGATTTCCTAGCTAAATCACACATGGGCACCGCATTTGGTCTTCCCACATTAAACCCACGTCGGATTGCGTGGGTTTTCCCACTGTAGACTTGGTATGCTGATTACCTTTTGGGCAATATTTGGGCTACCTAGCTAATTCCCACACTAGAAATAAAGTGGATCTTCTCACTTCAAACCCATGTGGGAATGTGGGATTTCCCAATATGGATAACATAATGGTATTTCCCACATGAGTAACGGATGGGCTTCCCAGCTAAATCTCCCATTAGCAATATTGTGGGTATTCCCACATAAGGCCCATGTGGGTTCCTGTGGATTTTCCCATTGTTGGTGACTTATGGTGATTCCCACATGGGTAGCGAATGATTTTCCCAACTATTTCCCCCAGTAGCAGTTTAGTGGGTCTTCCTATATCACGACCATATAGTCACGTGGGATTTTTTAATATGGGCAACGGGTAGTGGTTTCCAATGGGGGTAACAGCTGCCCAGCTACATCCCACATTTTCAAGTAGTAGGTTTCCCACATCAGACCCATGTGGGTTCACATGGGCTTTCCCAATACGAGTAACGTATGTTGTTTCCCACGAGAATAACAAATGGCGGCCCAGCTATATCCCACATTGCTAGTGTGTTTGGGTGTTATATTATTATACAATTTGTCGTTAAACTTTCAAAATACAAGTCTTAAAGTTACAATGTGGTTTATAACATACTAGGGGCCCGGGCCGTCATTATAAATGACGGTAGAAAATTAGCACGTCAGGAAAACTCTCGCTGTCTCCTGTGCTTATTACTGTTCAGAAGGCTTCTTCAATGAAAATTCAGCATTCTGCCTAAAAAATTGGATATATATATATTATGAGACATAGGTACGTGATATCTCCCGTAGCAACTCAGAACAATGAACATGTTCAGACACGATCATGCAGGCAGGCTCAGGTCCCTCAGCTGCAGCGCCCAAGTTCGACCCCCGTATCCAAGATACCGTCTTCGGCACCTGAATTTTCTCCTATCTTATTCCCATAGAGCGTGACAGGAAAGATATAAATATAGTTGTAAATGACGTAAATTATTATATAGTACTGTTACTGCAAAAATAATTACCGAGCTTCAGCTTTACCAGTAATCTGGTCTGTCATGTAAATAGGTCTCCGTGGTTGAGTGGGCTAAGACGTTCGAGTGAGGTAAGTGGTATCTGAAGGTTGCAGATTCGATCCCAGGCTAGGCAAAGGATTTAGTGGGCAATTCATGGGAAACTTCTCGCAAATGCACGGGCAAAGTCTTGGTCTCCCACGAGCTACCCATTCAAAAACTTTCTGAGGGCATCCCACGTGGGGCCCGCCGGGCTGTAAATGGGTAAATGGTGGGAAATTAATTAGTTCTATCTCCAGGGGCCTGCATGGGCCGCACAAACTGGTGCCCATTTGCGATGTGCGTGGACAGGTGCTGGGTTTTCCATGTTGGATCCACTCAAAAAACCTTTGCAATAAAACTTACCTGGCACTGGGCTATAAGTGGGTAACTGTTAGGGAAATAGTGCGTCTACCCTCTGGGAACCCATATGGGCTACAGCAATTGCGGCCCATCTGGAATGTGAACGGGCAGGTGTGGGGTTTCCCATATTGGATCCATTCATAAAACTGTTAAAAAAATGTACATGTACATGGGCATACCACCTGGGCCCTACGTGGCCCCCGCTCTATTGTTGCTCGGCTGGTGCATTTTCCCCCCTAAATTTCATGTGTCTCATTCCTGCCTCCCTTTTGGTCACCATTGCCGTAGATAAAACAGGCTTATTTTTTTCAATATCACTGTAAAGCATCAGCAGCGTTGCCATAACTGTAACTGAGAGCTACAGTTTGAGCATAACAGTATCTGGTTGGCAAGACAGCGCGCTTGGGGGATAACCTGCCAGTTGCACCTGTTATTTAATTATCACGGGTCTGCCCCGTATCTTCACTTGATTACCTGCCAAGCAAGAACTGTTCTGAGTAAAACATTTCTAAGCGGAGTCAGTGTTGACAACCAGGATGTTGAAGCACCATTCGAGACATGGCATTGGCTTAAGCCCGCTGCAGACGATAGTCCGTTCGGCAGGACGTCCGCTGCACATGAAAGAAAATTCGGGACATACGCCAGTGACTTCAAGAGACATCGGCCGAAGGACACCGATGCAACAAGTATCTCTGTCTAAGAAACACAAGTTTTCGGATTGATCGCATCTCGCGTATATTTGCTGATATTAAGAGTTTGACGCACATAATCATAACTGCTGTGATGGCAACCGTATTTAAACGTTTTTCACTGAAGTGTACAGAGTTAATTTGCGTCACCGTACTTCAACTTGTGTGACGGTACTTGGCAACTGTTACCATACTGTAGTTCTCATTCTCTTCAAGACCGAATGTTCTTTTCTTTTTATGTAGAACGCAATTGCGCCAAAGCAATAGCGACTTCTAGACAGTATTATCTTTATTTTGTTTTCGGTAATAATAATATTATTACTCTTGATACACATTATTAAGCGAATTTTCAATTTACTTGTCAGCAAGCTTCAGGTGTAGCTGACACGTTCCTCGCTATCGTGTAAGTGGTCGAGACTTGCAATAACGATTAATTGAGACTAGCGGGACCAGCGAAAATTCCACGGTTAAATGATGTTTTCACCGACTTTCGTTTGACATAAGATACAATAAGCAGCTGGTTTGTTCAGGGTCTTTAAACTCAACAAAGATTAACACGTTTATTGGGGTGTCATGGATGGACATATATCTGAACTTCAGCTACCCTAGGTTCTGGTTGTAAACTCCATGATGTGATATCAAGGGCTAGTAGATATAAGTCGTGACAACGAGTATCTCGAATGAACGAATAAATATGGCACACTCTCTGGCTAACGTGTTACTAAGACAGTTACAAGACGGGCAGCCGGGCTTGCTTCGTGAGTGTCGGCCGGTAGCTGTATACGAAGAGCAAAGGCGCTGCAGAAGGCAACGCTTTTAAAGTGGCTTTTGCAGGGCCAGTCACTAGACCAGTCACTTGACCTGGTGAACTTAGACAGCTGGTGCTGTATCCGGGAGTGCCAACTTTACTAAAGTTAAGCATTTTATGCCGACTCGCACAAGGAAAATCTTTGGCTTAAACATAACGTCGATGTATTTGCATTTGGTAGGAGAACTTTCTAGCAGTATCCATGACTAAACTTCGCTTTAATTCTAGCGATGCCATCGCTACAAGTTAGTAAAATATCTAAGTTTACTAGCAACACATGTAAGCTAAGCTAAATAGATGTGACAGGCGACCATGTGGCTATTCCTGTACAGAAGGCGCAGGTAAATGTCGGCAGAACTGCAGTAGAAGGTGGGCCCACGTGTGACCTCACTGGGTGGCCTCTTGATGTTGGTCCTCGGGCCTCTTGACGTGGGGCCTTGGAGCATGTTCTCAACAGATACATAGTGTTCCTGTAATTTAACCTACCCCGTCTAATCTAAAGTCCGCCTGAAGGACCCCCATCTACCTTAACACACCTCGTCTCGCGGACTCTAGCCTTTCTCACCTGTGAATCTTGCATACAACGGTACTCTTCGCATTGATCTCCTATATTTATGTGTGCCTTCTGTACGCTCTGTTTTCCACTGTTTACAGATAATTTAGACGATCAATATAATGTTACTCGTTTCAATGTTTTGTCGGAGTGTCCGATTTTTTTAATTTTTTTGACGACTACGGAACCCATAGCTATTGATCAGTGGCCCAAGATTTTCCTGCTCTCTTTGACGAGATAGATATACGACAAACAGAATCGACCAGTTTCTTAAGCAGCCTAAGCTTCTGTTCTCAAGATGTCATTGTATTTCTTTAATTAGATATCGCACATTCGTTCTAAAGAATACCTTAGAGCCGATATGTACAACACTACCCGCTCCATTCTCTAGCAGCGTATCCTAAAAACGTATCTGGCTTGAATTATTAAGATCGTCGAGCGCCACAAGCATAGCAAACATAATATGTTGTGAAAGAAATGAAAAGCGGTAGATATGATACGAGTGAAAAGGTCTTCAAATTTGAAAGTGAGTGTATTTTTTCAAGAAGCGCGAAAGAAAACAGCTATGGTTGAACTTCGTTCCAGCGAAAATCAGAGCTTCTTGCAAACTGAAGCTGCCGCTATCTAACAGTGAAGCGAAAAGAAGAGATATTATTGAGCTTCCTCCAAGAAAAAAGCAGAACGTGCTCAGCGCCGCTTACCTGATGATCAACGCGCTCGATTTACACGAATGGACGGGACATCTGAAGAGTTTATGCAGATTAGAAGATATAACGATGGAAAATTTAATTTTGAATCTTGTTCAATCAGTACGGTAACAAAAAGTTATTTCCAAACAAACAGTACTGAAATTTGAGTTGCAAAAAAGAGCATGTGCCGCTTGAGAGAAGTTGGCTCGTATTTTAATTACAGAGAAGAGCGACTGGAGTAACGTTTTCTTATTTAAGTGGAACGTTTCTCCAAGCTAATACTGAAAGGCGTAACGGACAGACACAGGGATGGACGTACGAATGGACGGACGGATGGAGCCTCAAGCAAAAATATAATATAGATGGTCCTATCAGGAAATCAAAGCACGTGTGATGCTGGGGACACACTAGACATTTATACAGACAACTTGATGCAAGGATGCGAGACTCGTACGCCATTTATGGCACGGTATCCATGCTACCATTTTTTTTAAATATATATACACCGACACGGCCGTCGAGAAGCTCATCCTGGCAATCAGTAGGGTGTAGAAATGCGAAGTGTAGCCCTGGCATAACGACGGGGCCACACTGTACTTTCATGGGATCGACTTAATATGAGGATGAGCAGCTCGCATGTCATTCATTACACCGTATCTATGCTACCGAGCTTTTGAATCTATTTCGAGACAACGATTGAGTTGCTCATCCTCGCTGCCAGTTGTTCATGCGAATGCACATGTGGCATCATTGTTAGAACGGCACTCAAAAGAATCCGGTAATTGAAGATGCTAATTAGCAGAAAGAAAAGCTTCTGTTGCACCCAATAGCCGGGACAACGGATTATTTGTTCTTATGCTCACTAGTCTCTTCCAATTGGAGCACAAAACAATCGGGGCCTCAACGACGTGTATTACTCAAATGTCTAGTGCATGTATCTAAAGATCCTGTTGTGACAACATTCACACTGGTACTTAGATCAGCTCGCTACATTGACTAATGCATACCAGATCTTCTTGGGCAGTTCTGATACATGCCCTACCGTTGATAGATGCAAAACTCAACTTAATATATTCATCAACGAACTGAAGATTTACTTGCATACCTACTTACAATAAATATCGCGCATTTGTGTCACCATTTGAAAATTGTGCAAAAAATAAGTTCATGTTATTGAGGCATTCCTCATTTTACGTGCATATCAACGACTTTAACCCAAGAATATATGAAATGGTTAACATGCACAATATTGTATGATATGATAACGCAGTTTCATGATACTATTTGCTTCTCCCCAGATAATCCCTTAGTTTATTTACTTCGCAGCTCTTGTTTCATATCATGATGCCTTCATCGTATTGCGGATCCACTGCTATTCTATTTTAATTTCATATAGAAGCGAAAGAAAATTATCCTAAGTCAGCTGTACAAGCTCACGTGGATACAACTTTTAAGGCTACCTTTCTTCTAAACGACCGTGATTCATTTTTGATAAGCGCGCGTCTAAATAAAGCGCTCTGATTTTATCCCAGAAAGGCCAACAGGTATTGACCGACCGTCCGCTGAGAGCATCGGTGCTTTCAATCGCTGATGGCATTTACTGTCTTCGAGGATCCGTCTGCGTGGGGCCACGACCCTGCAGCAACGCCTACGACTGATCATGTATGAACGTTAGGATATGACAGTCTGCTGAGTCTGGCTGCGTGTGGCCAATACTGACAGCTTCTCTAAATTGGTAAAATCTGCATTTACCAGTCATGATTCTGAAGGTTTAAAGATATCAGCGGGAGAACTTGTCCTACAGGCGGAGCACTGGCCTCCTTTGTACTGAGTGTCCTAAAATAAATATTACATTTTCAACTGGCTGCTGTGTTTCGGTATATGAGATACATTCCCAACCCATATAGGATCTATTCTTTTGTTTAATACGTATTGAAACAGCAGCCAAGGTTATACTCTATAGGAAAAACACCCAAGCTGAGGCTGAAGACTGTAAGGTGCCAAACTAGTCAGTTGATTATGCGTTTGATACACCGACCTGTGCTAACACTTCATTCCTATCAGGATCCGTGTGCAGCCGTCTTGATAATGCTGCGTTAAAGTCAGCCGTGGATGGTGTTTTGAGTGAGTCTTTTTAACAGCGCTTTGGGTGTCATGAGGTTGATTGGTGTTCCGCTTGGATTTTGTTACTTGTCCGTTGACACCCAGGCGTGGAGTTTAGTAAGAACTAGAGGGCCCAGCCGTAAAAAATGACGGCAAAAATTTTGTGATTGAGCTTTTTATTGTTCTGGTTCCCAGTATAGGTTTCGCTGTATTATAGGTCTCATCCCTGCAGGCCTGATCTTCATTAGTGAAACGCAAGCTGTACAACCATGAGTTTTGCGATAGCAAAATATCCCCCCTGCAAGATAAGGAGCGAATATCAGCTTAGAATAATTGATCAAGCGTTAAGTTGCACTGCGCTAAGAAAAATATTGCTCAGTCAAAAGAATTCACTGGAAATGCCCAGGGCTCACCGTATTGTGGATACCAACTGATTGTTGAACCTCCAGCGTCAAAATTTGGCTGCGATCAAGGAGCTTCAATGGGAGGAGTACGCGCAAGCCTTCCTTGGGCGAGTAAACACATAGCTTTGTCACGTGACTGAAGCTGGCGTTTGGAGATCTTAAACTGGCTGAAGTGGCAGTGGTCAGCGCATATAGTTAAGGAAGATACAGACAGGCAGTTCTTCAATATTTTTGCAAGACAATCNACCCTGTAACTTTCATCATAAGCTGGTATACAGGATACAAGTTTCCTTTACATAGGTACTTCCATCCGCTCGGAATTTTGTCGATGGTTAATGGCTGCAAAAATTTGAGTTCAGGACTCATTCCTACGTGAGGCTATGCCTCACGTAGGCAATGCCGCTCTACGATTGGATAAGCCACTCAGCCAGTTTAAGGGAAAAGTTTACTCGCAACGCTCCCGTAGGATAAATAGATAGGGCGCACTCCTGTCTATTAGAACCCCCTTGGCTGCGATGTAAATTCAATATAAAAAGGCGTCTGCTCAGCGTGATGATTCAACTACTTCGATATCATTCAGCAATGAAAGCGGGGATCCAGAGGCTAAGGATCCAGAGCCCGGGATCCAGAGGCCGGAGGTCCAGAGTCACCGGTACTCCAAGCGCTGAAATTGTATGGTATCTCAACTTGTTCTTCAGTACATGAATTTTCTCCTATTAAACTCTTAGCTGCTTGACGGAGAGACGGACCAACATTGGAGCAAGCAAGCGACCAACAACTGTGTTTTATTGTATAACTAGTGGACCCGTGCGTGAAGAATTCACGCAATAACCTATACGTTTGCCTAGTGCCTCTAGGCCGGTGCGGAATCTCCTCTTCTCTTATTTGCTTCTTAATTTTCTTCTTTTCTTCATTGATCCTTTGTTGTGCTGTCATCCTTTGGTCTTCTATATAGACAGATAGAAGTAACATCTTGAGTAAAACACTTCAACAAACTTAAACAAAATACCAGCTTGTATACAATGTGTTCGCTCCGTGGCAAAGATACCGTTGATACCGTCTTTCCACCTCAAATATCTGTTTCATTTGAGGTGCTCAAATTTTGACCTATGAAGAGATAACTACTTCGTCAGAGGAAAACAGTAAGCTAGAAGAAATAATTGTCTACTGCCCTGGAAAACTTATGTTTCGTCAGTTTCGTTGACAATTGCATCAAAGGGGGAAGAATAGCTCATGCAACGAAATCATCTATGGGAAGAAACTACGAATCAATAAGCATGAGAGTGCCAACGAAAACTTCAGATATCTTCAGTGCTACAATTTCAACTTCGGCAATGCAAGAAGTGCATTCAGATTTAAAGTCGCCCTATACTTTGCCGTAGATTCGAGCATGGGAAAGCTAATACTCGTACAAATCAGACTAAGCCTGCGATGTCTTCATTGTTGGAATTTCATCTGTCCCTGCTTAAGATGCGTTTTCCATTTTCTGCAACCCGGCCTATTTTCTGGCTATCACTTTCAATGAGCTTGAGAGGACAACCTGGGCTAAATTCCGCCTATCTATTTCGTTAAGAGCGTGACACCGAACATATAAATATATATTTATAAACACACGACGGTCATTCTTAGTATTAGATTAGATGGATTCAGTCAAAATGAAAATTGTTAACTTATGTAAAGCTCTTATAGCCCGCTGGTGCAGACTTTTTTTCTGTAGTTGTTGACCAGTCGGTTGTCTAATTCCAACTGAACTCTAGGGATGCTCTGAAATCAGTCGCGATTTGCTTCCCATGTTCGCTGCTAAATTAATTAATAAAGAATGTTTCATTAATTGCGAGTGCCTATTGTAACCAGGCAGTAAGCAGCGCCCTTGAGCTCTACACCCGAACCAGCGCTTAGAAATGTCTATAACCTGCACAGGTTTGACTTGCGACGAGCTGTGGGTTACATCCTGGGAATATGCCTGCTAATTTTGCGTCGTCGTTTGTGACCAATCTTAGGTAAAATGTAGTCCAGTTACATGAGTGTGTTACGTACAGTTGCTAGCTTGTAAGGTGCTGTGTTGAATCGTGATGCACAGCTGACTATTACCGATAGTATATTTTTTGCATGGGCTTGTCGACTAAAACTGACACTGCTCGGTATTTAAAGAAGATCCGACGAGGCATATACAACACTGTACCTGCGATGGCCCACTAATCTTCTTTCTACTAGATCTTATGTGAGGCTAATTGAGGAAACATCGAAAAAAGATCTTATTAAACTGTCGCAGTAACATATGCGAAAAAAAAAAATCATGGCAACGTAAAGACTCTACCAGTTAGCAAGAAATGCACGCTCGTCAGCAAACGCGTTCAGTAAAAGTTAAACTTAATTTTCGTGAGGAGGACGTCATTTTGATGTCCTAAAATGCAATGACCGTCTACCACCGCTGACCTGTTTCTCATTTTGTACTTCTTGAATGTCATAGCTTCACCACGAACAACTTGCTGCTTGTACAAAGTTCCTCTCTTAATTAGATATAATTTGACATAGTTTCATCCATCCCCTGTACGACCTAATTGGCATTTTGAATGAAGCCTGAAGTATAGTGTAGCACTGTCAGTTCTTCCTTCACTTCTCTACTTCCTTCGTCATATACTTTCTCTGGAAATATTTCAACGGGCTGTTGACGGATCTCCAAGTGGGCCACGAATAATACTCCCTTGCTTTTATTAATTTCTTCGGGAGAATGTAGTTCTAAGTTATCAACCTGCAAATCAGCTACCAGCGGTAAGCATAAGTTTATAATCTGCTGACCAGTATATCTAATATCTATATTTTTCCATTAAAATTATCAGTGAGTAACACGCTGGTAAGGCATTGATACTTTTTTGTCAGTTTTACCGAAACGAAACGGACAAACGATGTTTATCTAAATAACCAAACAGGACTGATTGAGGGTTCTGGGTAACGTCTACTAAGCCGAGTTCAGTGATGGCCCGCGTTTGGCACATGACAGTGTATATATGTGACACTTGTTGCTTTTTGTTAAGGTCGGGATTCAGCCGTACTATTTTCTCTCTACATTATGCTTGAAGTTGTAATCCCTGGATATTCCGTGGTTGATGGTCTGTTCGTTTTGGATTTTTTTACGACGTACGTTATATTACTGCACGCCTTTCAGCGAAATTCTCTGTTCTTTTTATTTCTTATTTTGATTTATTACCACGTATTAGAGTGACTAGTGTTATAATAGCAGTGTTCTATCGATGGACTTACAAACCGATCCATTTTGGCTCGCAATAGAAAATATCCGTTTAGGTTTTAGATCAAAAATCATGTGTGATAATATCGGTCTAGATGGTTACGAACACCGAAATCAATTCTTTCAATATTGTTAGAGGCGGAGTACGAAATATTGTTGCCTCTCTGAACTAATGATAATGTATTAGTTAAGAATAAGTATGGTCAACTTTATATGCCAATGATCCTGAAATATTCGTGAAGTTGACCGTTGCCTCTACGTGCCAATGATCTTGAAAAACTCATGAAAACTAGGGGTACCCGTGGAAATATCGCAGTCAACTAATGTTTTCTTTTTATAATATGAAGCAAATCTAACTAGCGCAACATATAACTTGTCTTGGCAAACTTAGTTTAATAATGAAGAGAATGACAAACACACTAGTTAGAACCTGTGAAAATTCGACAGTGCAAAACAATGTTCTTTGGTGATTTCTCTGGCCAGTATCATCCTAATTTTCTCCTATTTCATACTGAAGGCACCTGTGGAAATTTTACAGAACTAATGCATTGTTCCGTAATTATGATGCTTTCGGACCCGTATCATGAATACGAAGGTTACCTAATGCTGGGGCCACACTAGGCATTCATCCTCGCAACTTGCTGTCAGGACGCGCAGCTCGTACGACTTCGAGCAGCAAAATTGCTGCTAGGAACAGACAAGTTGAGCCTACGTGGCGAAAGGTCGCTTGAAGTTTTCTATGGGCAACCAGTTTGTCGTAGCCGCGCAAATCGAATTTGTATTTACAGAGTGATTGTCAGTGCTAATTAAACCTGCTATTTTTGTTATTTGTAAAGTGTTTTTCAGTTACTTATCTTATGAACTGAGATGAAATCCAGAATCTGTTCACAATGTGGCGTTTTCGCTGATCGCTGCAAATCTCTGCCGTCAAATCGCAGCTCTGTGCGATTTCGCGGGCGTCCATTTTATTAGATATTTCCGCGCGATTTAGGCTGCAAACAAAGCAGGTTCATCCGAAAAACGAATAAATTAGGCGTTCCATGACGCTTTTTTGTTTTTTATAGATATTTTAAAAGCTTTTAAGCCTCTCTGTTTTCTATTTTACTGCAAATTTGACGAGAAATATAAACTTCACGACAGTGGTGTCATTGGGGAGAATACTGAGTTGACGGTAAACATTTTATCGCTGTTTTGTCTTGTGGACACAGTTGTGTTCATGTTCGTAGATAACATAATGTTCGAACACCTTGCACTACCTCTGGGGGAACAGAAAATTATCGAGTTACCTTTATCTGTCAATCATTTTTAGAGTTGCTCTCCAAGCCAGTTGTTTAATTTGATTGAATGTATTGCCGCGCCCTAGAAAGCACGACCGCGTGGTCCAGAAAAGTACTGCTCACTTGGCAGTAAGTGCATTGCTGTAGCACGCTATAAGTAGTATCTGCATTTACAGTGATTGTTTATTCCTTGTTCTATCGATACTAGAAGTAAAATAAGTTATTACTAGTGACAAAAACTGCAGCTTCGTTGGATCAAGGAGCATCAGCAACGATGTTCTGCGGAACATGTGCGTGGTAGTCTAGACGGGACTTTGTATGGCGGATGAGCAGCTTCTCGTCGCTAATGTGTCACCTACAGTCGTTCCGATACACAACAAGGATTTCTGAGTGAGTTGCGCGTTGCTCGTACGAACGCCTATGGCCCCTGCCTAAGACCTGCAAGCAGTAGCTGCTGAAATTTGAACTTGACTCTTTCTCCTACTGATCCCTTCCCAGATGGTATCCAGGATACATCGGGAATGCTTATAATTTCCCACCCTATCTAATACCGACGAAGGCGTCGCAGTTGTACTAAGTAACTAACGGAGAAACCAGCAGAATTATACATGGGTACTGACTCCATTTGTCAATGTTACTTAAATATTCGTTAAATATTCTACGACATCTGCAGAACAGCTACCAAATGGAGGGCTTAAAGGGAGAGTGAGATAACTCCGTCTCAGGCTCCAAAACCGACGATTTTGAGGGGAAGGCAGGTAAGGAGTTGTCGTCCAGCAAAACGGCTAAACCTCCACACGAGACACTCAGCTAACNCAAATCTAACTAGCGCAACATATAACTTGTCTTGGCAAACTTAGTTTAATAATGAAGAGAATGACAAACACACTAGTTAGAACCTGTGAAAATTCGACAGTGCAAAACAATGTTCTTTGGTGATTTCTGAGGCCAGTATCATCCTAATTTTCTCCTATTTCATACTGAAGGCACCTGTGGAAATTTTACAGAACAAAAGTATTGTTCCGTAATTATGATGCTTTCAGACCCGTATCATCGATACGAAAGTTGCCTAAGACCTGCAAGCAGTAGCAGCTAAGATTTGAACTTGACTCTTTCTCCTACTGATCCCTTCCCAGATGATATCGAGGATACATCGGGAATGCTCTAATTTCCCACCCTATCTAATACCGACGAAGTCGTCGCGGTCGTAATAAGTAACTAACGAAGAAACAAGCAGAATTATACATGAGTACTGACTCTATTTGTCAATGTTACTTAAATGTATTCGTTAAATATTCAACGACAGCTGCAGAACAGCTACCAAATGAAGATGAATTACACAATTTCAGTAACTCCCTTGAAATCTTGAAAACCCAATTCTCTGCGGCGAAATTTATTGAGTTAAAACACTTATCATATTAGCCCTTCAATGTGTAAGTTGCCAACGTAGTTTGATGTCCTCCAGGTGTTTTCTTTACCACGTTAGAGACTTATTCAATATTTTTCTGCGGTTTTTTGTATTTCATTTAATTACTTTAGTTACCTATCAAATAGTAGATTTAGGACTTTTTTTCTGGACGAAACATTCTTATTTGATCTTTGATATAATTCTCAGAAATCGTCATATCATGTTGTTTTTACTCGAGTTATAAACTTGACTTAATAATGTTAATTCATCTCATGTTTATTGGCTTGCACTTTCTTCATATTATATTTTCTATGGCGCAGTGGTTTGTGCTTACGGTCTTTGTAGGTCCGCAGCATTGTTTTACTCCTGCTTTTTTTGTGTCGACCATTGAAACGAGTTTAGTCATGTTTCATTTTGCAAGTTATTCCTTCGTCACTATAGTGTTTTCCCATTGCCTAAAATTTAGGTTATCTTCTCTTTTATCCACGCCTGGGCAGTAGGTGCGATGTTTTCTACTATAAATAATAATTTTCAAAGCTTTATACTTCGTTCGAGTGTTCCAGCTGTGGGTTTTGCTATCTTCTGTCCCCTGTTTGGGATTTTAGTCTGGGAACTTTTGTTCATCTCGTCTCAGTGAACGTGACCGCAATGTCTACCATGACGCTGCTTTGAGCCCTTTAACTTTAATGGAAATTGAGCGAGCTGCAGCGGCGGGACGCGCGAGTGACTGCAAGTGTGACATTTACTAAGTCTGCTTTTCCGCTTTGTTGGGCAGGAGGCGGTGATACTGTCGTAGAATCGCTGGTGNCCATGACGCTGCTTTGGGCACTTTAACTTTAATGGAAATTGAGCGAGCTGCAGCGGCGGGACGCGCGAGTGACTGCAAGTGTGACATTTACTAAGTCTGCTTTTCCGCTTTGTTGGGCAGGAGGCGGTGATACTGTCGTGGAATCGCTGGTGGACAGGACAGTTTCACTGCCGTGTTTGGCAGCCCAAAGGCCCCATCACGACACTCCAGTGCTCCTGCTCTACTACCAGGCTGATTCCAACTTTCCTTTCTTCAGGTAAGGGCGTTTAGTGTCTCGAGCTCGCCTCTTGGTTTGCTTCTTTGTGCAGTTGGAAAAATAGAATTCAGGGAAACAGGAGAGATCAGTTAGATGACTTGCTGCAGAGGGTATCTGATGCTATTATTTTCAGATTCAAAACCAGAGTTTTGTTTTCTGTGAAATTCTTAGTGACTAGCTCAAAAAATCTTGTAATCCTTGTCTGATTGTAAAGTCTGTGTATAGATGACTTATTGTGACGAGAATGAAGAATTATTTAATTGGAGCTTGGAAGCTCTTGAAAACTCTTAGTTTCAGCAGCCGTTGGACACACTCGCTGCAAGAAATAGTGGCCGTTGAAACGGTCAGTATATGCAGCGCACCGTACTCATTATTGAGGGTCTCAATTCTTATAACAAGATCAACGCTTGTAGGACGTGATGCATTTTACGTTTGTCGTAGTAAATTACAATGTTATATTAGTCAAAAGTCGTTTTCCTGGATTGGGAGTTATATCTACTAGGGTTGTCCTGCTGAAANACCGTACTCATTATTGAGGATCTCAATTCTTATAACAAGATCAACGCTTGTAGGACGTGATGCATTTTACGTTTGTCGTAGTAAATTACAATGTTATATTAGTCAAAAGTCGTTTTCCTGGATTGGGAGTTATATCTACTAGGGTTGTTCTGCTGAAATATTGCTATGTAGCTTTTAGCTCACGGCTTCACGATGTGTGTACTTCGTGAGCAACTGCGTTGCTGTGACACTCAAATTTCCTCCCTACTAAATGCTGCTACTCTTTATGAAGATTTAGTCTTGCTACAGAGAGCGTCCGATGCGCATGGAAAGAACTAGGGCAGCTGGATGGTTCACGCTAGTGTAACTTGCGTCAGGGTAGTCCCACTACAGCCGTGTCTGTCTCTGTTTTCAACCCAGCTTTACCTTTTTTTTAAGTTTCATAAAATATCATTAACTTGGTGAGCTTCTGAATAATAAGTGTGCTTGTTGTATTCTTTACTATCTGGTATTTCCGTAAGCCTCTTAATACATTAAGTTGGTATTTCCATGGCCTGTTGTGGAAACACTGGGCGTCCTGGAAGATAACTTATGGTATCGCAAAAGTTTTTTGCAGAGATTATTTACATTTTCATCAATCAACTATGTTAACGTGGATTATGTTTAAACCGATATCCTTGATAAATTAATTAAACATAATAAAACAAATTAAATTCAGTTTAACAAGCGATGCTCAAGAGTTTTGTTGTGTTATATGGTTAGTATAAAGTTGCGATGAGGTGGCATCACTTTATAAATTATACCAGCCAACACCTGCAGAAATTTTACAAAGTAAAAGCAACATTGCTTTGTTTGGGTCTGACGCGCAACATTGTCATGAAGTGTGTAACTATATTCCAGTTCACATACTGTAGCACTTCGATAATTTGCAAACAAAAGCAGCTTTATAATGACCCTTTCTTCCTCTGCGTTATCGTATTAATTTACACCGAATTTCCCTATCAATTCATTAGTGAAAGTGTAACGTTCCCAAGGACAAATGCATGATTGAATGGGACTCACTCGTAGCAAAAGCATACACATTGCATCTGCATGGCGTTCAGCAGGACTGACCGCATTTCTCTCCGTTTTCTTCAAGAAACGTCGACTGAGCCAGTACTTGCTGACGGCTAAAAGCGCCCCGCAGTTTGCATTTTGCTAACCCTAGCCATGTACACGGCGTTAAAAGTTGACCAAAAAGCAAGTATATTTACTTTAAATTCCCTAGCAGTGTTTGTGTTGCCTTAAAGCAGATGTGGCTGAGAGAAGGACGTAGTCGAGGCAACGCTCTGCCACGACGCTATAGTTATTTCAAGGCAACGGTCCTTGAATTTCTCCTAGGACACAACTAGTACAGTTACGTCATGGGTAATGTGTGATATCATCACTGTTTCATAGGACAAGCTAGTGGAATCCGCCTTGGAAATAAGACTCGAGAAATTGTATTGGCAGCAGAGTCGGCTGGTCATTGTTCAGGCACGTAGTCATTGTTCTGCTATGAAGTTACAACTGTGGCGTCGATTCTAGTGAAAATTTATTCAGTCGTTCTTGCGAAATTAACGCCGAATATTGTGAAACTAAAGCAGTGTAACTGTGGCTGAAGTCTCCAACTGGAATGAAAAGCCCCGTTGTTGGTACCGCCGCATTTATACCTTTAGAATGTACTATCCCAGTCGTCACTGCAAGTTTAGTTGCCCATCTTGGTTTGGAAGAGAGCAAACGAAGCTTGAAAGAAGAAAAAAATATTCTAGATCGAGGAGGTCCCGGATAAAGGACACTTGTAGGTATCATACTATACCCAAGCTTGAAGCTTGATTTGTTTACATTAAAGCTCCACTGTTGCTTCAAGGATCAGGTAAATAAACACCATGATTGTGCCCTTTGAAGCTGGTAGTACATCATCCGGATTAAGGATTTTATTCTTTATCAGCATTTACATTTATTTATTTACGGATCAAATGTCTGTGGTTTTTACCCAGTAAAGGAGGGAGCACAGAGTAAGAATGTAAACTGATAACTAAGTACACATTGATGTTCATAATGGTGTTTTAATAAGATACTGGACAACAAACACAGTATAGAGATTTATTCCCGGAAAAGAAGAAAAGCCTAAGTTTCGCCTCCTTCTGAGCCATAGCCGATATGTTTACACAGTAAAATTATGATGTAAAATAGGTAGTATCGTGTTATTCATGAGCGTCTCTCGCTAAACTGTAGCCGGATGGATAAATGAATGTGAAATTATGATCAGCTATAGCAGCCTGCACGTAGCAGTACTAACATGTTACGTCGGGAGTGCTACGCAAGATCAAAATTATGCTGTAAGCGAAATGATTATCTACTGTTGCATGCAACGGTGCAGCTCTGCTTTGTGTTTTGCTAATGATTCTATTCGATCCCTCCATTACCCGATTGAAAGAGTCTGAACACGGCTTAATGCGTTACGCACTGTAGATCCTCCACGAAGGTAATCGTGGATATATTGTCCGTTAAGAAACCAGTGGTTCCGCCGGTGGGGGTATTGGCAATAACGTTGTTTGCACGGTGAAAAAACTGAGTAACTTCTACATATTCCCTTGATTGCTAGCTTCAGAGTAGTATGACCAAACCAAGCCATATAAAATTGTCCGGACTACCGTGGAATTACATAAAGCCATAAATCCTTTAGCAATGTCTTTCTCGTACGATTTCCTTATAGCTTTGTGTCATCGATTGTAAAGAAAGTAAATTACGCGTGTGATCGCCTGAGGCATAGAATAATCATCAGAAACTGGTCACTGCATCAGAAACTGAGAAGAAAATGTGCCGGCCTCTGTTACAATATGTCGAAATTTCTTCCATGGTTGATCACCACGTCTTCTTTTGTTAGCGGCCGTCTCTGCATCGAAGGAACATTCGGTGGCATAACCTCAATTCCTAGCTAATTTTATTAGGCTCCCTCGGCTCTGAATAACCAAACGAAATGTTTCAATTGGAGGGAATGCTCTAAATCTAACTCAGCTCTTAGAGCGCTGGAATTCCAATATCGTGAGCCTTAGCGCGCCTCAACGGGGAAGCCTGACAACGGGAATTGGCGGGACCGGACCGTTCCAAGCGGCAGATTCATTCCAGCCAACTGGACGATGAGAAGATCCAACGACGCATCCAGCCGATGTGTGTGCGCGCAGAATTGGCTTCTCTGCGTTTGGGTATTTAGATGAGACGTCCCTACGAGACTCGGCCGTCAGGTGGCCGACTTCTTCCTGAGCACTGTGGAAGTGTAACGCTGCTCAATTAATTATACAAGGGCTGCTCCAACATTGTCCTTTGATTCCTACACCGCCGTATGGGCCGAGCAACGACCATCAGGCCCGTTTCTTCGCCAGATGGATGTCCTCAGACGTACCGTGTCGCGCCTGAGGACATTCACTATTCTGTCTCGCCGTGTACTTTAAGGATAGCTGGTACCGGTGCACCGCGTCATGAGTATAGATGGACGTTGTGTGATGTTTACCTCACCTTACCCACCAGTGGCTGGCATCCAGTGTCATGGCCGTGGATGTTGCATTTTCATTGTCAGTAAATTATGAGGCCGTTTGGGCAGCTCTTCCGCATAGCCACAATGAATCTCAGCGCTGTTTGAGATAGGTGTGACTTCCCTTTTGTCGTTTTACAAACGAGATGCTGTTGTTTTTTTTAATTATTTTAGGTCTTAGATAGCGTGCCGAATTAGAGAATATTTAATTTGCGCTTGATGTTTGTTTTGTAACCACTTATCAAAGGCTGCATCTTTGAAAAAGTGTACTTGCAAAATATAATGGTTCTCAATGGCAACCAGTAATCATACATAATAATTATATTTACAGCCACTGTTATGCGAAACGAATACACTCATACAATGCTAAATTACCAGTAAATACGTCGGGCAGGAATCCATTCTTATTACGATTATTATTAAAACTACACGCTTTAGGGCTTACCTCCACCGGCAGGTAATGAAACCCAAATGAAGTTTTATGCAACAGCAGGATGTCCAAGATATTACTAACGAATAGTCATACAAAAATTATTAACAGCTGATTTAAACGCCTTTATATCCACACAGCCGAACATGAATCCCGGCCCTTATTTCCAGGTCAAAAAAGACCAGGGTAGAAGCACCGACTGAACTGGAAATTCGGCACCTTACTCAAGTAATTGCAACATGAAGCGATGTTTGTGCCTCGCAATTTTCGTAGGTTACTCTGGCCATTTCTCTGCAAAATTTAAATTACTACGTACTATGAGTTAAGTTTATAAGCATTATCTATCTTTCTAAATTAATTTTCAGTTAAATATTGGTTTCCCTACTTCAGTAAGAGAGCACTTTGTCTTATTGTCCATGAATTTCTAAATTTTTTGTCGTCGTATGAGGAGTCATTTACATGTTAATAACATAGTTAAAAACTACCAAAATTTTTAAAAATTCATGAAATGAAAGTTGCTCAGAACCTTTGAGTGTAGACACAAAGCATAGCGATATCTGGAGGGTTCGTAGGTAGCGACAAGGTCAACTTTTCAACTCCTAAAATGACCATTCAGTTTTTTTTAGTGCTATTCCTTTAAGACCGTAATTGGTACGGCCGTTATGAGGCTCAATTTGTCTCTGTGTGTAAAAGCAAAAAAACATAACTATTGCGGACGTTCTGAGGCTCTATTTTTCTCTGTGTGTAGAAGCAAAAAACATAACTATTGCGGACGTTCTGAGGCTCTATTTTTCTCTGTGTGTAGAAGCAAAAAACATAACTATTGCGGACGTTCTGAGGCTCTTTTTTTCTCTGTGTGTAGAAGCAAAAAACATAACTATTGCGGACGTTCTGTGGCTCTATTTTTCTCTGTGTGTAGAAGCAAAAAACATAACTATTGCGGACGTTCTGAGGCTCTATTTTTCTCTGTGTGTAGAAGCAAAAAACATAACTATTGCGGACGTTATGAGGCTCTATTTTTCTCTGTGTGTAGAAGCAAAAAACATAACTATTGCGGACGTTATGAGGCTCTAGTTTTCTCTGTGTGTAAAATAAAAAAAAACATAATTAGTACGGACTTTATAAGGCTGTATTGTTCTCAGTGCGTACCAGTCAAATCGCCGATGCCGTAAACCATATGGTATGAAGCTGCTCGCCACTGCCGGCCGTCCCGCGGCTGCTGCGCCAGCCCTTGCAGACTCGGCGGCACTCGATCAGAGCTCACTTGAGGGCTTGTGCAATTAAAGGGATCCGACCAAGTGGCAGTAAGCTGTGCCGCTGCTGGCTTCATATCCTGTGAATAATAATTATTGATAGTAAATTTTGCCAGAGTGTGGATTTCTACCGAAATTGCTGCCGGCAGCGAACGGTTCCTGCGTTTGTTAATTTTGGCGAGACATGAAATTTATCGAAGCGTTAAATTTTTATCTCCTATTAAACTAGGGTGTTTCGATGAGAACCAAGTTTTTATTTAGTGTTTTGAGGCTGCAAACATGTCATTGACCACCTTTTGCGTGTGTGTGTGAGTGTATTTTCACCTTGTAGTTGCTTTAATAATACATTAGTTACTCAGTGCAAGCTTCTGCCAGTAACGTGCCACTGAATCAGTAATGTGCCTCACTATATATTTCTGACGTCACTCACTGAACCAAGTTTCTCTCCTTCACTTGCGAGGAGACAAAATATGCTGCACCCATAGGGCCTTATAGTACTGGACCTGAATAGCAGCAGTAGCAAATTTATTGCTGTCCCTGGCTGGAATGTCATCAAACTTTGAGTACGCATTCATGTTTGTCATTCGTGACACCTTTCGAGTTCGCAAAGGGTGTCGGACTCTTCCATTCGCTGATGCTATCCAAAAGCAGATTGCTTGCCCAGAAAGGTCCTCCATTTATCGTAGAAGTGAGGTCCTTTCAACCAGGTTCTTCCCCAGAGGATTGCGCTCTTAGGAAAAATGGCTGCTCATTGCTCACTGGAGACTGCAGGCCCCGGCTCTGCTTTTGGCTTGTTCTCTGTATATGAGACACGGCCGCTCGTCTCAAGCTAAACTGCCAAACTTTGCGCTCATTTCTGCAGGAAAATGGCTGTTGTAAACAACCGCATTAGATGAAATACAGAGTAAATGTCACTATGCCCGACGAGTTCTAAGCTTAAAGTAGTTCGAATTGAATGCATGAAGAAAGTGGTTTGGTTTTGTTACCTTCGTTACGGATGTGCACACTGAATATAGGATTTCCTCTTTGCTTATTTTTTATCATAAAGTGGCTGTAGTAAGAACAGTTAATGATAGTGTGCCGTAAGAGTTATAAGTTTGAAGTATACATGTATACAGTTCGAACAATATGAAAAAGGAGCGCATCTCTCTCTCTCTCTCTCTCTCTCCTTACTACTGACGTTCATTGTTTGTAATATGATCTCTTTGAACATTTCAGCAGAGAAAAGTTTGTGTTTACGCGTGTGTGTGTGTGTGTGAAGCGGCGGAAATGTTTATCACCCGCGAACGAAGCGAGAGAGGTGATGATGTTTTCCCTGAAGATTTAAGTACATATATATTTATATATTGGTAAATTTCTAAATATTTTTGTCTTTCCACCTAAAAAGTGGTTGAAAGAGTTGAGCAATGTTCATAATTTTTGTAGGGAGTTTCGTAGGTTGACCTAAATGCTGGCAGTTTTCCTCTCACAAGAGTGTGTCCGAAAAAGGTGCATTCTGTGACCGTTATGATTATGGTCAGTTTGAAGGCTCATGATTCGAGTCGGCCAAACTGTAGGTCCAATTGCTCTCTTTCAAATGCTCAAATCTCCTCTCGTCCGGTATAGTGGTGATTGTGGTGATGGAGAAAGCTGTGGAAAGAATCCCCAATCTACTACCACCCGTGGTTTAGAAACACGATGGTTATGTTCGTGAGTGCAAAGGACTTCATGGTCTTACTTGTGTCATGAGTACATGAATAATAATATAAAGCACGATTGTCTTTATAACACATCGTACTTCCCTGAATCTGGTTAATATGGAACAGTAAGCTATAATAGTGGTAATCTACTCCTGCATGAAAATACCTCGTATACTAGTTTTCACAAAAATCAAGTTCACCTAACAGTGTACACTTAAGGTATTCATCTATATGTGTTAAGATAAAAGTGTGTGAGCCTTGCTTGTTTACTTACTTGTTTATTTATTTTCTGGTTTGCACGCACAGCTTTCGCTTCAAGATAGGGAGAAATCGAGCGTCAATGGTGGAGATGCAGTCCTTGGGAAAGTTTTTTTGTAGAGTCCGCCATACTAAGTATGTTTTTGTTTAGGCGTCAGGTGAGATGAATATTTAAGGAGAGTCGTAACTTGGATACCGAGTACTTCATACGTCGAGTGCACGAATGAATTGAAATTCTGAAATTTTATTCGCCTAGTTAGTATCAATAGCTAAGACGATTTAAGAAAAGCATTAGTCTACTGATTTTAGAGCTAAAATGAATATCGGCATTCGCTATATGATAGGAATAAATTCGAACGTTGAAAATTAAAATGTCAGTATATCAACGGGAGGATCAATGGCAGGGGAGCCCGCCTAAGCTCGGCTGCATAAACTTACACGTTAAACGTAAAAGTAATAGGGGAAATACAAGTAAACTACGTCGTAAATAACATACTGTATATTTAGGATTGCTTCCGGCACAGAGTTGACTATTCCTTTGAGAGGCAGTGAAGGTGGTGATGGTGACCCATTGGGTCACCGACCGTCTAGTACACTCTAAAATTTACCTCCTTATGCTCAGTTCATGTGTGTCCATTGTGGCAGGATCGCCAAGTCAGACTTTGGCATAATATTAACTTTTCGTTTCATTAAATTGCCATTTCATACATCAGGGATAGCAAACTGTAACTTCAGTAGCGAAACTTTCTGATTGTTATCCATGCTGTGTTTTTAACTTATAAAAGGAAAAATCACACATATTAAGAAATAGATGTATTTTATTGAATGTCCAACAACGCATGAGATGCGCATATGAGTTTCTCTTTAATTACGAGAACCGTCCTTGTATGTCTTCAATTTAATGTGTACATTTATTGTATTGTAGTATGATCATCGAGATATTTTTTCATCTAGGCGAATACGCAAATCGAGGTCATGGTATCAAATTGCCATGCTAATCGAGGTCGCAGCGTCTCAACAGCGGCTACGTAAATCAAATTTCACGCCAATAGTGCACTACGTTAATCACAGTTATTATTATAATAATTTGTAGTATGCATTCCATATTCTTTCCATTTTGATGCCCATTGCATCCCTGTACCCTGTGACACACACACAAAACAGGTCATTTGGTGGTTTCCTTCCCCCAACGTTCCCAGAATGGTAGATTGGTGCGGCGGGGCCCCGGCCGTTGGTCCACACTTCTCTCTGAATGCGAAAGCGCTAAACCCGCCCACAATTTTAAAGATTCTTTACGGCAACTCTGGAGCCGATATTGGGAATGCATGACCAGACAGCCCAAACGAATTAAAATCATACAAATATTTGCCAAGCTCGAAGTAGTGAAGCATTGGCTCGCTTCTGAGGCATTTGGCTGCGCTGGAATTCTAAAACGAAGGCCTATAAGACCGAGGATAAGGCTGGGGATCGGGCATCTCGGCTGTATTCTGTTCATGGCAGACCTTATTACCTCCGGATTTATTTCAATTGCATTGGATTTCGTACAGTAAGAGTAGTGATGACTTAGGTAATTAAACTATGTTTATCACCCACCCACTGGACTTTACATAATGATTCTATGATGTTGCATTGATTCATTTCAACCTTATGTTAATTTTATTTATTTAGAAATCCAGCTGTTTGTTTCAAACAATAGTTAAATAATAATACTTTGTTTTTATTCATTGGGTTGACAATATTTGTATTCACCACGCATGTTTTTATTTCGTAGCAAACTGAAGTGACCACTGCCTTACCTATGGTAAGGATATAACTATATCATACGAGAACTCGAATGTTGCGTGATTTTTACGTTTTAGCTAAACACTTATTACCCATAAAAGCTACAATTATGCTTCCTTTCACTATTCATATCAAGAATAAGCATTCAATTTAAGAATGGCGACCCTACATTATGTCAGTTTCAGAGCAAAAATAGCTCGTGTCAGGATGTATGAAGTTTACACAAATGAAAATAATGATTTAACAATAAAATGTTTGAAAATTACTTACAGTAGCACAACTTCATGTGAGACGTAAGGCTGAGGTTCCTGTACCCTCATGAACAATTTTGCGTACCCCCAGGGGTTCTCAGACCCCTGTTTGGGCAAAACTGCTCTATAAAATGTTGGCACTGAATTAGTGAACCTGACTGCTCGAGTCCATACGGACGCAGGGAGCTGAGATGTCAAACATTGGTCTACACTTGCACTACACTGCTACGACACTGCTTCTGCATAACTACTGCACTTCTCCTATAGTGTTACAATACTACTACTGCTGCTGCTCCTACAGCAGTGCTGCTACAGTACCACAATGCTAGAGTATTTCTCTTGGTACATGGATATCATTGCTGCTAGTACTACTGCTGCTGCTACAGCGGTGCTACTGCTGCTACAGTTATACTAAACCTGCTGCAGTGCTGTTGGCGCTGTTGCAGTGATACTGCTGCTACGGTACTACTATCCCTGCTACAAGAGATAATACGAAGCTTTAGCTAATAAATGGAGGCAGAGCAGGACAAAAATGCACCAACAGTGAAAACAAGGTGCTGGGATCGGCTTAGGTTCTTGCGTCAGGCGAGCGGTACCGTTGCTTAGGTTTGCTCCTCTCTACCGCCCCCCCAAAAAATTAAAAAAATCAGTTGGTCCCGTTTCAAATAGCGAATTACTCGTTCACATTCGCGCCTCAATTAACTGGTACTGAAATTTAGTTCGAACTAACTGGGCTCTAATTTAAAAGAAAAGGGAGTAATAGCCACGTATCAAAAGTATTAGGAAACTTACCTTATGAGTTAAAGTTAACTTTGCATAATTTGCACTATATTCACTTTATTTAAATTAAGTTTCATTTTTTTACACTTTATTAGAAAGAGGAGTTGGAGTGTTGCTAACTTTAGGTGATTTTCACTCTACTTTCACTGCTAGATCACAACTATTTTAGTCAGAGCACTAGTTTTAGGCTACACTAATCGATAAATTTACTAAGTTAAATCGCCTCTTTATGTTGTCTTCACAGGTACAGCGAGCAATTTTTTTTAAGTCTATTTAAAAATTAATAAGCAAGTTATCCTATAATTCAAAGATAACAGTTCATGCAAAATTGGTTGCTGTTTATCCCTTTGTTCTTCATACTCTTATAAGCTCTGAGAATTTGGGGTGCAAATGATTCATGCAACATTGCTTGTTGTTTAATGCCCTAGTTTCATACGTCGTGTGGGCTTTCGGGTCGTATGGCACTTGCAAAATTAATGTTTGTCGAACGGCTTGGCAATCCATGCCCTATGTATATGTGAATTCCCAGTGTAGTTGATGCGTATGATATGGGTGGTTGTTCAACGCCTCGGTTTCATGGGGATTCAGTGTGATCGTTTCGCTCGTGCTTGGCAACCTGCGCGTACCAATTTCTAATGTTATCCTGATACAACAAGAGTAGCAGCTGATACACCAGGAGTAGCAGCTGATACACAATGAGTAGCAGCTGATACACAATGAGTAGCAGCTGATACACCAGGAGTAGCAGCTGATACACAATGAGTAGCAGCTGATACACCAGGAGTAGCAGCTGATACACAATGAGTAGCAGCTGATTCACAATGAGTAGCAGCTGATACACAATGAGTAGCAGCTGATACACAATGAGTAGCACCTGATACACTATGAGTAGCAGCTGAAATTATCTTAACAGAGTCTGAACAGTAAGCCGCGTGTTTAAGATAACTGGGTTAATGCAAAAACATTTTATTACAGTTTCACCCATCAGCCTTTGGATCTATTTGGAATTTCGAGCAAGGAGTGTAGTCTGTGATGGGTCATATTTCGTAAGACTAGGTATATTGCATAAGTTTATCTGCCACAATTAGGGTATGCCATGTTGTTTCACCATCAATGGATTTCTTTGCTGGCCTTAGAGATGACGCAATATTTTATTTCATTTTTTTTGCTGGAATCTTTTCGACTTTGCTCAATTTCCTCCTCTTAATTTTATGCTTGTTTTCTTTTCCGCATCTTCTTTTGTAGCGCCTGATCTCACGCTGTCCCACGCGTGTTGTTCCTTAGCTTCTTTTTCTCTAATTACTACTCTTGTTAGAATCTCACGTAGTGAGTGGTTGGAGACAAAAAAAAAGAATGGTTAGAAAATCAATAGATTTCCACGAACCAGCGGTACGTGTCCGGGCGCATGTTGTGGTACGTGTCCGGGCGCATGCTGCGGTACACGTGTCCGGGCGCATGCTGCGGTACACGTGTCCGGGCGCATGCTGCGGTACACGTGTCCGGGCGCATGCTNGGGCGCATGCTGCGGTACGTGTCCGGGCGCATGCTGCGGTACGTGTCCGGGCGCATGCTGCGGTACGTGTCCGGGCGCATGCTGCGGTACGTGTCCGGGCGCATGTTGCGGTACGTGTCCGGGCGTTTGCTGCGGTAAGAGTCTCCCAGTCGGAAATAATGGTTGTAATTATAGTAGAACAACTATGATTATGGTCGAGATCTTGGTTGTTTATTATCGATATATCCTCCATATTCAACCATTTATGGGGTGCATTATGGTAGAGATATGTCACAACCTTCGACCATATTGCCAACCATGTTTCCCGACCATACATACCCAATAACAACCATAAAGATTTTAGCTGCACAACTATGATCTACCATAGTGAACCGTAAGAAACACCATTGACTACCAAAATCTACTGTGTTCAGCGAATGATACAACTTTATTCTACCAAGATCAATTTTTTCCACTGTTAATATATTATGCCCTGCATGCCTGCTTTGTTTGCTGATGATTAATTTCTTATACAAAAAATAGTATTTTAAACGTGCTGGTTAGGCCTGCAGCTCAGAATGGTGAAAAGCTCTAAGCTTCACGGTGATGCTATAGAGCAGGAGCTTGAACCATTCTGTGCAGTTAACGCACGTTTATAATATATGTACAACTTCTTCAACTCTAACTGGTATGCAGTTGTACGACACAGTTAAGAGGAAGTAACTAGTCGATGGATGAATTCTGGCCGTACCCGTTGTCAGGGTACGTAAGGCCTAATTTAACATGGAACTTGACTTTGTTTTCCATAGAGCTAACAGGAATAATTTGTTTATGAAACTTAACAGATATAAACTGAATCAACATAAAAAAGGTGGCAATATTTCATCAAAGATTGCAGTACTGTTTTACAAGGGATACAACAAATAAATGCAAATGATGGGTAACTACGCTAAAGTGGTAAAGCGTTAGTAAAATTTAGAAACTACATAAAAGTAAGTTAAGACAGTTAGCGTCCATACATACCCTGCATTTTTTTCTAATTCATCGTCAGGAATAAAAAAAGTGCAAATGTGCACAATTTTTGCACTATAATATGAAATTTAAGATGCTTCGCATCCAAAATTATAGTCATACAATATTATTTTGGTTGATTATGTTGGGAATTTTAGCCATATTATTATAATCCATTGCAACCCATACGTATTCTTCCCAAATAATGAGAGGAATTCCACTCATGATCGTATGTACGGAAATCCCTTGATAACCTACCATGGTTAAGCTCTAGCATATGCTTTACCATATACACTAGCGGGCAAAATAAGAGAACGATTTTCATTTTTTGAAAATAAAGGTCAACCATGTATAGTAGGTTAATGAATCTTTTGATGGGGCCCTAAGGACTGTATTTAACATATTTCTACAAAATATCAGGACACACATAACCATATTTGATACATTAGAGCAATCTAACAAACAATAAAAATTGAACAGTGCAAAATAAGAGAACGATCGTCTCTAAACACAATTTTACAAACAAATAACATGGAACTATGGTCAATTTTAGGCTTAGAACATTTAGTATGCAGTACTAAAACCTTTATTTTCAAGAACTTTAGCACAGCGACGACTACACGACATCACAAGTTTCTTGCAAAACTCTGGAGTTATTTTTTTTTTCATTCCTCTTCAATTTTAGTCCACAGATCTATTACTGTTGATGTTTGTCGTTCTCTTACATTGTCACCTATAATTTTCCATAAATTTTCAATAGGATTAAGGTCCGGGCTTTGGGCAGGCCACTTCATGACTTCGATATTCTCTTTCGCAAAATATTCCTTCACTTTCTTTTCAGTATGGCACGGGGCATTGTCCTGCATAAAAATTGCTGATTGGCTTGGTGATGATCGTAGAGATGGGATAACACATTTCTGTACAAGATTGAGATACACATTAGCATTGACAGTTTCTTCAATGGCCAACAACGGTCCAACTCCTTCAGATGAAAACATGCCCCACACCATTACGCTACCTCCCCCATGCTTTACAGATGTTTTGACACATTTCGGGTTCAGCCTGTCACCTGATGCACGTCTAACATACCGTCTGCCATCAGATCCAACCAAATTAAATTTACTTTCGTCGCTGAAATGCACTCTTTCCCAATCTTCATCTCTAAAAAACAATGTGCCTTTCCGCATATTCAAGTCTTGCTTTCTTATTCTTCTTAATGATAAGTGGCTTAGTGGCAGGACTGCGTGCCTTTAACTCACATGCATTGAGGCGACGAGAAACTGTTTAGCGAGACACTTCTATGTTGTTAGTGACCTTCAGCTTTCTGGAAATTCCTGCTGTAGTTTCGAAAGGATCCTTCTGGGCATAGCCTTTCATAATCCTATCAACTCGTACGGTGGTTTATCGAGGGCGGCCTGCAGATACCGGTGATTCCAGCTGTTTCTCTTCATCATAGAGCTTCAAAGTACGAGAAACAACGCTCTTGGATCGGTTTACCTCTCTTGATATGGCCGAAAGAGTAATTCCTGAGGACCTGAGCTTAACAATTTCTACCTGCAGCTCAGGAGTAACTTTCACGTGAGGTGCCATGTTTCTAGAATGGTGTAATCGTAAGAGTGGCAGTTCTAGAAGTCATATCCGACACTCAACATGGTTTCCGAAATGGTAGAAGCTGCTTAACAAACCTACTGGACTTTTTCTCAAAAGTTACAGATATCGAAGATGAAGAAAAGGGAGTGGACCTTGTATTTATACCTAGACTTCCAAAAGGCTTTTGATAAAGTCCCCCATCACCGGCTAATGAAAAAATTGGAAGCCCATGGCATCCAGGGTGACTATTTACGATGGATCAAGGCATGGCTTACGGGTCGGCAGC
>LQNS02278094.1:58255496-58292061 GCA_001587735.2 Parhyale hawaiensis | reverse complement strand
ATTTCTCCTATATTTTTTCTCTTTTGTCGTCTATTTTTTCTCCTCTCGTTTCTCCAGTCCTCTACATCCTACTAACATAATGACAATAGCTCATAGAGGGCCGGGGTGTAAGTCCCGGTGTCTCTTTGGGAATGGGCCTTTTGGTTCGTCTACTGCCGCCTATCTAATCTAATGTACACGGAACTAAATGTTGCCAGATGACCGGGGTAAATGTGAGAATGTTTTAGAGACGATCGTTCTCTTTGTTTCCGCTCTTCAATTTTTGTTATTGTTTGTGAGATTGCTCTAATGTATTAAATATAGTTATGTTTGTCCTGATACTTTGTAGAAATATGTCAAATACATTCCTTAAGGCCCCATCAAAAGATTCATTAACCTACTCTACATGGTTAAACTTTATTTTCAAATAATGAAAATCGTTCTCTTATTTGCCCGCTAGTGTATACTCTTCAAACGTCCATGTACTACCATCTATCATAAATAGTCTTCATACATCCATGTACTACCATCTACTTTCGTCTCATGAACAACCTAAAAACAACCGATATTGCCTCCACCAACATCGACCTAAATATACTAAAATCAACGGTATATTATGGTCGACATACCTACCATATTGTTTCATAGTCCATAATCGACTGTAATCTCTCATACACCACTATATTCTACCATAATCATAATCATTATTTCCGACTGGGCTGTGCGCAAGCTGCGGTGCACGTGTCCGGACGTATGCTGCGGTACGTGTCCGGGCGCATGCTGCGGTACACGTGTCCGGACGCATGCTGCGGTACACGTGTCCGGGCGCATGCTGCGGTACACGTGTCCGGACGCATGCTGCGGTACACGTGTCCGGACGCATGCTGCGGTACACGTGTCCGGGCGCATGCTGCGGTACACGTGTCCGGGCGCATGCTGCGGTACGTGTCCGGGCGCAAGCTGCGGTACACGTGTCCGGGCGCATGCTGCGGTACACGTGTCCGGACGCATGCTGCGGTACACGTGTCCGGGCGCATGCTGTGGGACACGTGTCCGGGCGCATGCTGTGGTATGTGTTCAGATCATAATTACAACGTGCGTTCAGGTGTAGAACTATAGCAGTGTAGCAATTATAATGAGTCCAACCTGCTCTATGTAAAATTTGCAACGGCTGAACTTTTAATTTACCTTCGCAAAGAACAATTTTTTTATTTTTGCCTGTCGCAAAATTGCATTACGAGTTTATAGGAATTCCTCGCTAATATGCTGTGTTAAAACAATGTACAAGTTAAAACATCTCAACAAACTAAAATTGGGAGGAATCTCCTCGAGCAACGCTCCATAACACAAGATATCTCGTCGGAAGTCCAACAGTCGGGTTAGCTCCTTGAGGATTTACAGTCTTAGAACATAAAAAATCGCGTCGTAGCGCATCACGTTCTGCAAATGTTTAAGTCTGGTGCTGCGGTGCACCTTGCAAAACTGTGCAGTTTCTAGACCTCATACAGAGTAACTCTTGAACCAATAAGCTTCGTTGATACCCATGTCTATAGGCACGTGCAATGCTGCTATTAAATATTTTAAATACTCTATTCCTCTGGGATTGCCATGCGCACCGAAAAGCTGCTTGCTGTATATATATCCTGTCGCGTGTATGCCCCTTGTTATCCCTGAAGCTGCGACAAGGAATCAATTCCAGTGACACTTATTTCAAAATTTAAATCTACATTTACACCGCTATCTGCCTGTTGTGCGTTTGTAAGGTTCTTACGCTTTCCTATCGATAGTCTTTTGATTTTTCTTTGCTCTTGAGATGATGTTCTGCTGTGCGGTGATCCTCCCCGCGAAGCTCTTCTATTACGTTCACACACAACGAGTGCATGCCGCCTTCTTCCCCTTTCTCCCAGTTTCTCCACTGCCGGAGACAGGAAGAATTAGTCCTTGAAGATATCAACGAGTAAAAGTAACAGCGCGTAAAGAGAAGAGACACATTCAGATGTCGTTTCTACAAAGGTAAAAGTAGAGTCGACTTGACTGAACCACCCCCCCCCCACCCGTAAAAGTCATGCGTACCGGTTTGGGCTGCAGATATGGGTGAACAGGTTGTATGCAGGAGAGTGCACGGCTGCAGTTAACCTCAGAATTTCCAGTGCTATGCTGCCAGAGACGGAAGGCTCTATACGGTAGATCTGTGCCTCCCCCGGACCCTGCCCATTTCTGGAAAAGGTCAGTCAACCCACAGCGGCACGCAGCTGATCATGTCAAGCCCTGCAATGAACTTGCCTACTTGGCAGGGGGGTTTGAACTCACGACCTTGAGCGTCAACATCAGCATCTTTCGACTGCTGCCACGGCTGGTGTTGCCTTCTTAAAATCGCTGGAAACTGCCATAACCCGAGATGTTCTTTACGGAAACTTGAGGGCTAGCTCCGTCTTTGTCTACCCAGTGTTAATATTGTGACGGAGGATGACCTAACTCAAGGCGCCTTAATCAAATACACATAATTAGTCTGTTTTTATCATTAATGGCATCATATTAGACCGGCGGCCCAGGGCACGATAATGTTTAGTTGCATAAAATTAACGTTTTAATAGAGATATTTTCGCAAATTGGCCTTTAAGAAATAAAATATAATAAAATCAAGTTTGCATCAATAGGTGAAAGCAGTCTATAATTAATTCTTAATTCTTCGAAGCACTGCATTCTTTGAATCATTAAAATTGTAGCACTGGGAAATGTCTGCCCTTCGCCATCGTGTCGGAATTAAAGCGCCCTGTGCTAATCCACAAATTTTATATTTAGTGCAAATTCAAGCAAAAATTAAACTGGTCTGCAATGTATCATTCAGTCACGCCGGCAAGTTTCATGGAAGTTTAACTCCATTTTTTAGTGGCCCATTGAAGCATTCCCATTGAGAGCACAGGTGTCGCCAGCGAACGTAAACAAATTAGAAGCTCTGGAAAAAATTTGCAACTCCAGCCTACGACATATTCAAAGTAGGAGCATTTAAAGGCGGCCATGTTGTCGACATCAGCATGCTAAACACGGCCTAAACTTCCCAACCTCGCGCTTTTTGCTTCAATCTTTGCGCCAACTCAATTAGTGTTGCAAAGACGTGAACAAACCTGAGCTGAATAATGCTCGGATAGTTGTAACTGTAAAGCACATAAGTCGGGGAGCTGTGGGGAGCTACCGTGCATGCAGTAACGATAGGGAGCTCTGGGGGAGCTGCTCGACTGGGGAGCGGTGGGCGTCCTGTGCTCAGCTTCGCTATGGGATGGGGTGAATCAGGATACAAGAATAGTAACGGATTGGACAGATAGACATTAATTATCATAATTTCGAAAAAAATAATTAGCATCTGGCAGTGTAATGGTGCCTTATCAGCAACATGCCCGTACGTATCTATTTTATTTTCAAGTCTCCTCGGCTTCTTCGTTTCTGATTTGTTGGGGCAATATTTTGGTACAACTCTTTACGTGCTCTTCTGTGAAAAAGCGCCACACCTTACCTGCACTCCAGCTTCTAGTAAAATATTTATTTTTGCGAATTCCTGTTTGCATTTTTCATTTCATTAGCTTTTTCTATTACTGTAGTCTGTTCTCCTTATATGTCAGTTAATTACATATTTTTTTGTGGTGTGCTACGTAGTAAGACATTAATCTATTGTGGTAGTTTGGCTGTACAACGCTTTTGATCGTTGATGTAACTTTTGGCTTGTGGGCAATTTTTTGTGCCCGGCATTCCTCAATTACTTAATGTTGCTTCGTCATGCGTTGGGCGGGTGGGAGGCTTTTTCCCTTTCTCCTTCACTCGCTGCTTTGGACAATCTTCTCACTTCGGACGTGATCTGCGTGACTGCACAGCTTCGACTCGGATGTACTGATCTGCTGGTCGCTGCATTTACCCTGCAGTGACGCGGCGTACGGCGCATTCGATAGGGTAGAGCTCATGTAACTTACAAGATGGCAAATTCTAAACTCCTGCAATGTTAGTGAATTTGTTCCTAGGTGCACCAAGATCAAGTTTTCCATTTGTGACGAAACTATATCCCCTTCGTAGGACTTCCCAAAAGCAAATGAAACGAGTGTCTTTCTCTGCTTGGATATTAACCCTATCCGTTACAAATTTTTTCAGTCGCTTGAGCGCCAAGGCGGTACAAATTTGTATGGCCCACTGAAAATGCTTATAAGTTTATCAATATCAGAGTCTTTTCTTCATAGTCCTAAAAGTCATTTATTAAACTATTCTTCCGCTTATTTAATTAAAAAAATGATGCCTTAGAGTAGTTTTAATGTCAATTAAATTCGATATAAGGAAATATCTCCGGACAGTACATGATGAATACTCCGGTAGCACATCTGCCGAAATTTTCATGCATTTACAAGCTGAACGTAAAATCGGTTCTATTTTTCATTTCTAGCCTTGTTGCTGTCTTTTAGTGATAATTATGAAAGTTTTTTTATAAAAAGAAAATCTACGCAGAAAGGTTATCTTCTAATTTTCTGAAATATATATATATTTATCCATACTTTTGGCTGCGATGTGCGGGTATATAGAATTTTTCGATAGTCATGTTCAATTGAGAAAAGTCACGGAATTTTGTGTGCTGAATATCACTGGGAGCAGAACTGTGAACAAAAAACGGTAGGGCGGTACAATTTTGTACCACCTAGGAGCAGATAGGATCAATGGCCTGTCTGCACGTCCGTAGTATGAAAACTACTCACTGGCCTTACTGTTAATTCTTGCTGGTGTTAATGCGGGGCACGAATTTGAGCCTAAATTGTGAACAAATTTGAATGTTTCACCGATCTCGACTTACCAGCGTCCATGCAGTGTTTGAACACACTGCAGAAATTCCCCGTTTTCCAATTTCACTGGTTTCTCAACAACGGAAATTTGTACGATTTTTTTTTTTACAACCCTTTGTAGAGAAGCAAATACAGGCTGTATTTGTGACGGATGGTGTTTATCCAAACTCGGGACTACGGTATCAATGTCTGTTCCGAGCTGAAAACTTTGGGCATACCAGACTAGTGGAACGTAGTATTGTGTTATGCTGCGGGTGTGAGTTTCTAGAAAACTTAAGTAATGTTTTGAGATCTTGGACTGATCAAATATAGGTTTAAGGGATTCTAACGGTCATGCCTACATCTGAATGATTTGAGCGACTTATTATTCATGTCATCAAATCATGTAACTTGTACACTCTCTACCCTCGATAAGGCTGCCGTAGATAGCCCCGTTGTCAGCTACTGCACAACTGACCTGCTGTTGCCGCTGACATAAGCAGTGGTTCACACAATTATTCCAATCTCGACGCCCCTTTTAAACAATTTTTAAAAATCTTAAAGAAAGACTCTCGTACCGAAATAACAGAGTGGTTTAAGAACTTCCCAGATATTAAACAACCGTAATGTCTTGCAGTGCTGTACAGGAATAAACATTTTTCATATAGCCTAGAGCCGAATTTTGCCGAGCACCAGAGTGGTGTGGTGCACCTTTTGAAAACAACTGTAAAACAGGAAAAAAACGAGGAGTAAAGGAACATTAATATCCTGTGCACTGCACCTGGATATGCTGAAGCGCTTCCTGTATTTTTAAGGGAACAAAACTGGCATTCATATGCTCCTGGCCTCTCCTATCAACTCATCACAGACTTCGCTTCAGGAAGGATTAAAACTTTCACGATGACAGCACATTATTTAAGCGAATGCTGCTGCTGCTTCTAATATTGTTATAGCAATCACCATACAAAGACTAACTAAAGTATTGGATATTCCCCGGAGTTGCATCGTTTGAAACGTTGCTCAGAAAATATGTTGGTTCATACAGGGTTAAATACTAATTTCGTCTTGGCCTGGAAACAGAGTAGAGGAGAGGCCATACATCGGTGGACCCTCTAAATTGCCCGTCTTGAGAAACTAGCAACACAGTGTCCGGGCAATGTGTATGACAGTGTCATAATAATATTATCCTGGCTTACGTCCCTCTCTATGTTGAGGCCGTGGGCTTCAGCACGGTTAGCCTATTGATAAATGTGACACCGCCTGTAGTTAGCACTCGCTCCCAACTGTTCATCATGACCCACAAATGGATCTAGGAAACTTGTTCTAACTGAATAATTATTTCTCTAAACAAATTCATCTAACACAATTCGTCTAAAACAAGTTTATCTAATGGTAAATTCGTCTAAGGAACAAGTAATCTAATCTGATGTGCTGGTTGAATAAAAGAGAGCATTTTCTTATTATACCTACTAATATTAACCAAAACTAGCTACGTTAAGTTTGGAATTATTCAATACTGCATGTAAGTCTACATACCTTAGTCAACATAGAGTCGAATAAAATTTTATGAGAAAGCTTGTGTTTATCACTGTATATATGACGTAAGCGAAACTAAACATGAACTAACCTAACCTAAATTAACCTAAACTAACCTAACCTGGATTAACTGAGCCTAACTAAGCTAACCTAAACTAACCTGAACTAAACTCACCTAACCTAAGCTAACCTAGCCTAAACTAACCTAGCCTAAACTAACCTAATCTAAACTAAGCTAACCTACCCTAACCAAACTAACCTAAACTTACCTAGCATAAACTGACCTAGCATAAACTGACCTAGCCTTAACTAACCAAACATAAACTTACCTAACCTAAACTAACGTATACTACACTAACCTAATCTAAACTTAACTAACCTAACCTACACTAAGCTAACCCAAACTAACCTAACCTAAATTAAGCTAACTTACCATAAACCTCACCTAAACTAACCTAACCTAGCCCAACCAAACTAACCTAACCCAGAATAAGCAAACCAACCTAGGTGTATTACATTTCTCATATATACATTTATAAACACGAGGTTTTTATAATCTTTTATTCGACTCTTTGTTGACCAGGTTGAGTTAGCTCGGGCCCATTAGTTCAATAATATAGGGCTGTCAACATATGACAGTGAATAATTTGTGATAAGCCGTTCTTCATTGATCATACTCATGTTTCGTTATTACAACTGCTAACCTAAAAGCACGTGGAGGTGAGCGTTTTACGGCATTTCTCTCTGACGTGGAGAAAATTCACTGCAATCATAAAGCTTAAAGTTATAGTTTCAATTTGCTATCAAGGACACGGTAGGATAGCCTATAGGTCCAAAGTTTGCTACTTTGCGGAAGCTGTTTCATCGACCGCTGAATAAAGGTTGGCAGAATGACTGGTGCAGCGAAATACTCTGAAAGAAGAAATTGAGAATCATGATGCATGAGAGTGCTAATGGAAGCTTCAGATACAGGATCTTCAGTGCTCCGATTTCAACTTCTGCAATGCAAGAAGTGCATTCAGACATAAGGTCACCCATACTTTGCCGTAGATTCGATGTATGGAGAAGGTAATACTCGTTCAAATCAAACTAAGCCTTCGATATCTTCATTGTTTGCATTTCAACTGTCACCGATTAAGATACGTTTGCTATCAACTGCAACCTCGTCATAGTTCTACCAATTCGTTTTCGGCTGGACCCGTGAAATTTTCACCGTCTACCGAGCACCAGTTTCCCATCATCTGCAACGTGGCCTATTTTCTATCAATCAGTTTTCAATGGAACTTGAGAGGACGACCAATGTCTAGAAGCTGGGCTAATTTCAGCCTATGTAGTTTGTTAAAGCGTGGCAGAAAATAGATAAATAAATAAACAGATAAACAAACAGATAAATATACATCGGTCTTTATTATATTGTAGATACTTCCGAACTTAACGTAGCTACTTTTGGTTAATAGTAGTAGGTATAAAAGAAATTGTTCTTTTTTATTCAACCTGTAATGCAGATTAGATGACTTGTTCCTCAAATGAACTTGACATAATTGCGATTAGATGAATTGTTCTTTAGACGAATATACTATTAGATAAACTTGGTTTAGAGGAATTGAGTTAGATAAATTCGTTTAAACGAATTCATTTAGATGATTTCGTTTAGACGAATTGAGTTAGACGAAGTTACCGGCACCCCCACAAATAGTGTATTCTCTGTGATCGCTCATTTCATTTTATTCCTTATGCTTTTTTTTTCATACTAATACTGGCATTCTTTCCTTCGAGTCTTTCTCAGTTTGTTACTCTCTTGTTATGGATTCCTCGATTTACTCAAAATCCTACATTCCTCGTTCTTCTTCCTCTTTCTTCTTCAGCGCCGCGAATACTGCGGAGAGAGAGGCTCAACCTAAAACCCTATAGTACTATACACAGTTACCTCCACCAAAGAGGTTATGTTTTTGTCGAGTTTGTATGTCACCAAAATATCTCTTAAAGTTATTGACGTATCTTTACAAAATTCACAGGGATTGTTACGTATGCTCGAAGGAACAGATTATTAAGTTTTAGTGAAGATCCTCCCTACCGATTGCTTGCTTGATTGCCACTTTTTCTCGGTAGTACGACTCAAAAAAAAAAAAAAAAAAAAAAATTGGACCGATCTTTATAAAAGTCGCAGAAATTGCTGCGGTTATTGTTAAGAGCAATTGATCAAACTTTTGTGCTGATATATTCGTCTGTTTGTTTTGTTTGTCAGTAACTTAACTCAAAAAAATTATGGACGGATATTCATAAAATTTACTAAAAAGCTAAAACTGTTAAAGGACACAAATGACCAAATTTTGGTAATGATCGGTTTGTCCGTTTATATGCTTGACTAATGTTTCAAAATGTTGTCAAAACATAACCCAAAACGTCACAGACGGACCTTCAAAAAAATGCAGAAGCAGTTATTACTGCTAAGAAACCCAAATTACAAAATTTTGGTGGTGATAAAAAATACTGTAGATCCTAGTTTCATGTCTTATGTGAAGTTTTCGTTGACATTACCTTGCTTGGCGGAGGTATGCACTCTCAGAGTGCGCTAGCATTACCGTTAGACTATTACAGTATGGTATAGAGTATCTGGGGTAAAACATATAGCAGTCATAGGTCAGGAGCTGGTCCCACCTGCGCCGTAACATCTCACGTACGAATCACTACCATTTCTAGGGTAAAAATGACCGAATTAGTCACATTGCCATCTCGATTCTGCAATTACTTTGTACGATAAATGTCAACATCACGGAACTGTTCACTCATTTAGCAAATGCCGTCCTCCATACGGAGATCGTTTCCTTTTACTGAACGTCTCAGTGCTTCCAGCGCTGGACAGAGCCAACAAGGTTAGCGCATTTGGACGCCCCTGTTCAAATTTCTTTCGATGTTATCAAACAAGGCTCGCTGTCCTCTGCTATTGCGTGCCACAGCTACGATCCTCTGAGCATCGGACAATATTGTCAGATGGGATTGCGTACTTGGGAAACTTATATTTTCCGAGCGCCTTTTCTCTCTTTTTCGAAAAGACATCTGACTTGCTTGCGCGCTATTCGAGACGACCGCTTCCGAGGCCGCTGGTTTGCTCGCTTTTAAGTGCGTCTGTGAGATAACGAGTAAACTTAATTTTTACTTTAGTTTCTTCTAATCGGTTAAATAAGCTTTTCTATTGAAGGCCTTATACAGTGTTGAGTTACTTAGTGTTAAAGATAAATACTTTTATATTGAGAGGACAGCAATAGGTCTATGCTAGCACTGTTGCAAATGGGAAATATGAATCATTGATACAATATTGTTTGGGAATGGGGTAAGCTGCTGAATGTAGTATACCTACATAGCTAGATAGTGTTGTCAATGGAAACGAATGTGAACTTTTCATGGGAACTCTCGCGGTACACCTGCGAGATATTCCATTTTTATGGTACGGAATACATTGAAATGCTCAGTAGGGAAGCATACACAGTGCTGGTCAAGTATTAGGCAAGGAACGGTTTTATTTTCATCATATGTACACCGAAAAAATGTGGATGCACGTAAGTGTTTCATGGATAGTTTGGTGTGTCATCGCAACAGACATTCCAGTCACAAAAAAAGTTATTTTCACGAAAGAAAGTAAAAACGTCGTAGTTTTGTTACACGTGCGAAGTGAAACGTGATTGTATGCTACCACGCATATCGCTATTGTAATTTAATGTTGTATCTTCAGTTGCATAAATTTTACGGCTTTTTTATGCATATTGGTGCATCATCGGCTTTGTTCCAAAATCGAAACATTTAAGTGCATCATCCATGCATCAAGTGCATCATGAGACCCCCTGTATTGATCATGGCACACTTTAATTATACTGACATGATAATACTAATCATTCATTATCTCGTACACAGTGGATATACCTACACCTAACTTAGATTTCAATTTGCCTCAACTATTGTAGAATTTTGATGTTATGTCTCGATGGAGTCTGTTCTGCGGAAGAATGAAGAACTCTCTCAACGGCTTACAATTCGATTCTCGGAATCTCACAGCGCTGGTTTCTCTTTTTCATAATATCTGATCTTCTAAATTGCACAATTAAAGGAAAAGGAATACCTCGTAAGGTGTATTGACTGCATGCAAAATATTACATAACTAGAGGGCCCAGCCGTCAAGATTGACGGCAAAAATTTAGTGATTGAGCTTTTTATTTTTTCCGGTTCCTAGTATAGGTTTTACTGTATTACACGTCTCATCCCTGCAGGCCTTATCTTGCATTAGTGAAACGCAAGCTGTACAACCATGAGTTTTGTGATAGCAAAATATCCCCCCCCCCCGCAAGATAAGGAGTGAATATCAGCTTGGAATTGATCAAGCGTTAAGTTGCACTACACTAAGAAAAATATTGTTCAGTCAAAAGAATTCACTGGAAATGCCCAGGGCTCACCGTATTGTGGATACCAACTGATTGTTGAACCTCCAGCGTCGAACTTTGGCTGCGATGTAAATTCAATATAAAAAGGCGTCTACTCAGCGTGAAGATTCAACTACTTCGATATCATTCAGCAATGAAAGTGGGGATCCAGAGGCCGGAGATCCAGAGCTATATTTGTCACCGGTGCTCCAAGCGCTGAAATTGTATGGTATCTCTACTTGATTTTATAATATGAATTTTCTCCTATTGAACTCTTGACTGCGTGACGGAGAGACGGTCCAACGTTGGAGCAAGCAAGGGAGCGAGGGAGCAAGAGAGCAGGCAAGAGACCAACAACTGTGTTTTATTATATAGTGGATTATAACCTCAGTAAAGTTAAAGTGTGTTATGATGATGCACTTAGTTTATTTATGATGCACCTGCGTGTGTCGGTTTTGCGACAATAATGATTGTAATTTTGATCCATCTAAATACATGAAAAGACGCCAAAATTTCTTACACTGTAAGTGATGAAGAATATTATGAATTTTGCCAAGGTCGCACATTCAACTGATAGATGAATACAATGTAGTGCTACCAACTTGAAGCTATAAATATGAACTGAATTAGTGCCAGCAACTACTGTACATCATTTCTGGTATTTTGCGCGAGAATAAACAGCTTTGCACGTTTTCCTTGAACTGAATGACTGAAATGTGAATTGCTACTTTCTCCTAAGTTAATTTTAGAATTTTTACTCTTCCATACTTGTTTGTCTTTCAAAATTTAAAAATTTTGGAGAGATTTCAGAAAAATTAGCGTGTCCTTATATCTTTGAATAGTTCTTTATCTTTTCCTTCAATTAATTACATAGAAAACCTGGATACATTCTGACATGCAGAGTGCAAAAAAAAATCTGTCAAGTGGGTAAATTTAAGCGAGAGAGCAATGCAATGATGACCGTGTACTAGATTGAGCAGAGGTTTGTACAGCTATGACAATACTTTGATATTGTATTTTTTTCTATTACGTTCATGTATAATACCAGAGTACCCATGTTGTCAAAAATGGCGGCGAAATATTGTGATGATGCGTCTTCACCGATCATACTTTCGTAGTTAAAGTTGGTTATGTACTCAAATTGTCAAGAGACATGAGTGATCTCGGTTTCAATTTAGCTGCACAAGACGTCCTTCCCTTCTACCAGGAACACATATGCACATCTACGCCCAACTGGTTGCTAGGATAAGCACAAGGAGGTTCTAATAGAGAGGAGCGCACCCTCTCTATATATCTTACGGGAGCGTTGCGAGTAAACTTTTCCCCTAAGCTGGCTGAGTGGCTTATCCATTCTGAGAGCGGCATTGCCTCACGCAGCCTATATATAAAGGAGTCCTGAGTTCAAATTTTTTTAGCCATTAACCATCGACGAAATTCCGAGCGGATGGAAATATGTAATTGAAACTTGTATCCTGTATACCATCTGATGATGAAAGTAACAAGGTGAGCACTGGGATATAAATCTTCCGACACGATTGTCTTTGCAAAAATATTGAAAAACTGCCTGTCTGTATCTTCCTTATTTATATGTGCTGACCACTGCCACTTCAGCCACTTTAAGAACACCATACGCCAGCTTCGATCAGGTGACAAAGCCATGTGTTTACTCGCCCAGAGAGTGCTTGGGCTTGCTCCTCCCATTAGAAGCTCCTTGGATGAGCAGCGCGCGGGTCGTTTCGATATATACTTCAAACCGGTAGCATAGATACCGTGCTACAACTGTCGTCCGAGTCCCGCATTCTTGCATCAAGTTGTCTGTGTAAATGCCTAGTGTGTCCCCGGCATTAGGTGACACGCAGTAAAGTGAAAGGAATATAGTAAGATGGAAAACACGATTGCTGTAACGACGTTCTCAGTTTCTTCTCTTGTCTCAGTGACTCTATTGTACCGCGAAAAACATATTAACCTTTGCTGCGTTTGTTACCTAGCTACTCAATTGGAGCATTTTGGACTCACACCAGAATATTATGTTCTGACGTAGGAAGAAAGTAAAAATCAGAAAGCGAGCCTCAGCCACAAAGCCTATATGACTACTGAATCGAAGGTAAACCATATATTGCATGCCTGCCCGCATGGTTATTAGACTATCTCAGTCTCCAAATAAATATCTCTGTAAAGAAATATTCCAAGCAAAATTGAGTATGGCCTTTAGGGGGCCTTTTCGCGGAAAATGGTCAAAATTGGTCAAAATTTTCAATTTTTTGTTTCATGCTCAAAAGTGTCCTCAGGTATGGGGCTATAACGTCCAGAGGGGGTCAAAAATGGACTTTTTCTTTTTTTGCTGCAAGATGATCTGCATACCAAGGGCTATTACGTCCCACATTTTTTGGGGGCTAGCAGCACTAGAACTCCCCAAAATGGGGGGGGGGGCAAAGGGGGGTCCGGAGGGGTCAAATATTGACTTCTTCATTATTTATTCATCTAGTACATAGCTATTTTATATTTTTGTCTGTGAGTGACGAATGTAAGGTATTTGTCGGTGGAAATGTACTATAGATAAAACATGCCAAGTGCATTTCCACTGCAAACAGCGCATTTGTTACAAAATTCAGCCACAAAAACATAAAATTTGCAGCCCTGAAAAATTTGATTTTTCAGAATAAAAAAGAACGTAAGTCGATGAGTTATTATGCTACACTAAAAACAAAGAAAGTTTTGGAATCCTTGAAAGATTCCCTACAAAACTATGAAGGGATTTTTTTCAATTTCCTTTTAGTTTTTTATTATATGAAATATCAAGAAAATTTACATATTTTATGAATTCTTCGGTAACCCATCTAAAGTCTCATGCCAATAGAAAACGAAAAGGAAATTGACAAAAATCCCTTCATAGTTTTGTAGGCAATCTTCCAAGGATTCCAAAACTGTTTTTGTTTTTAGTGTAGCTATAAAAACTCATCGACTTACGTTCTATTTAACATTTATAAAAAAAAATTAATATCTCATTTTCTGAAAAAACTAAGGCCTGAACTGAAAAAGTTACATGAACAAAATGTTTTTGTTTTTCAATTCTACATCTTCTGTGCAAAGTTAAGAAAAATCGGTTCATAAATAAAGAAAAATAAAAATAAAAATTTGGAGAAGGCCCCGTTAAATGAAATGGAAATTATTTATTTATTAAGTCAAATTGAGCTGGCTCCGGCACAGACGCGGGAGCCCGAACAGAAGACTGCACGAACCTCTGCTTGCCTAGCCCTCGTCACGGTAGAGCACAAGGCGATAGTTGCATATGTACGGAGAACAATACGTGCTACGTCAATTAGTAGGAGAGCTTAATTGCTTCTATGCTCATAACGTCATTTTGATCCTTGACAATTGGCGACCTTAATTGCAGACCGCCATTCTGTACACTGTCGTGAGTAGTTTACGCACTACCATAGGTCCATGATACCGCTGTTAGTGACATCTCATTCACTGAGAGAAGCCAAGCGTGCTGGAAACGAACGTGAATGCGTGCCGAAAGCTTGTCCCAAAACCAGTTCACAAATGCGTGCACTACAGTAATTGCACACGTAGGCGCACACTAGACCCTCAACTTGGACGCGTGTTATGGGCAGTGAGCCCAAGTGCCTTTTCCGTAGGGGATGTTGTATCTGGTCGCAGTTCCTGCTGACGAGGCTAGTTTTGTAAAGTTAGGTAGGTAGGGCACGGTAGCAGCATGCTTCCGTTCTCAGCTCTAACAGTTTGTATCGTTCGCGGGTTCGATGATCAGCCAGGCAGCGAGCTGTTCGCAGATCTTTGTGTGCTGACTCGGCAGTTGTGTGTGCATGCACGGCGAAGTGGCGGAACTGCCTTCTTCAGAGATGAGGGGGGTCTGGGGGCTCGGGTCATTTGTTCCTTCTGTCAAATTGGCGCCATAGTTCTTGGTGACCCGAGGTCGACTGCAACTACACTTACTCATCTGGGGCCAGTGGGCCTATACCCGCAACACAAACCAGTGCATGTGGGTTTCCCAGGTGGGGGTGTGGTCTAAATTGACTTTTCATTTTACTTTTCCCTTGCTGTTCCTCGAGGTGAGCTGTCGATCGAGATAGCGGACCTAGTTCGTGGGACTCTTCTACTCTCTCTTGTGTGTAAGGCTTCAAATGGGGCCGTTCACCCTACTCTCTCTAGTGTGGAAGGCCTCAAATTGGGCCGTTCACTCTACTCTCTCTCATGTGTAAGGCTTCAGATAGGGCCGTCCACGCGAGTGTTATTCTATTCTTTGCGCCTTTTTTCCGCCTGTAGCAGCTCACTGAGCCTACCGAGTTTTTCCGGCAGGAATGCCGAGATAAAATATTCGTACTGATGAAAAACGTTATATTATTTCTTTCAGTTGAGCTTCGCTCTTGAATCGCCTCGCTGCGGCTAGGGTGGTAAAACACTGAATCTAATAAGAATAATAATAATATGGGCAGAGAGCACTCTCGTATCTCTGGATGGCGTATGTGCCTTGCAGTTTGAAAGAATGATGCAGTTTGTTGCCCTTGTCATCTATACCTACTTATGTAGTGTGTCTGAAGTATGTAAGCAAACAATATATCACTTGAAATTCAACCCGAAAAATCACCAGTCCTCACTGACTTCAACACCACTACACATTGTCTCCGACGATTGCATGCGTAGGGTAGGGGAACACGCTTCTCGCTTTGGAGTGCAAGCGGAAAATATACCAGAAAGTCGAACGCGTGCCGGTTCAGCACGTTTTGCCTTGTAGTAGGTTCAATGCACGCCTAAGCGTGCTGATATGGCACGGCGACAGCGTGTTCTAGAGCTTAAAGCACGTTTGCAAAAGCCAGGATTTTTTTAGTTAATTGGTGATAAGTTAAAAAAAATTGTTTGAAACTACCTCCTTTATTGGGCTTTACTGCATCGAGATGGTCACAACACTTCACTGGTGACCAAAATAAAACAAAATCAAGAAATTTACAAACTTAAGGAATCCCCCTTGCCGCCACGGTAGCAGCATGCTTCCGTTATCAGCTCTAACACCTTGTATCGCTCGCCGGTTCGATACCCGGCCTGGCACGAGCTCTTTGCAAATCTTGGTGTGCTGACTCGGCAGTTGTGTGTGCATGCACGGCACCGTAGTGGAAGGGGTGGTGGGTCTCGGGTCATTTGTTCCTTCCGTCAAATTGGCGCCATAGTTCTTGGTGACCCGAGGGTGACTGCGACTACATTTACTCATCTGGGGCCAGTGGGCCTATACCCGCAGCACAAACCAGTGCATGTGGGTTTCCCAGGTGAGGGTGTGGTCTAAGTTGACTTTACCTTTACCCCCTGTACCTGCGCATGCGTAGTTCTAGAGTAGCAACAATTAAAGTCTTTATTTGTCAGCAGTTGACTATTGGAGCAATCGGTTGCCGCTTTCCCAAAATCCAGTAAGTATATACAGTATATATATATATATATACTCTATTTGGAATCATTCTTTAATGAAACTGGTCCCGGGATCATCTTGGTAGTACTAACGAATGACCCTCGTTGCTGATAGGATTAAGGAATTCGCTCCTCTCTTTTGTATACTGAACAGTATTCCAGGTTGTGCCCTACACTCTGCAGTTTTATATACCTCAAAATTTTGAAATTTTTTTATTGTACTAAGTAGTAAAAACATCAACCTCACGAGATTATTGGTCATCGACTACAAATGTAATTGCATGCTGCATCGCTGCATCAAGCTGGCAAGTTCTGTTTGGACAGCAATCGAGAATTACCAAGTTCACTATCAGCAGCGATACAAAGAAATCTCGGATTCTATAGAAAGGGCGGTCGAAAAAAAACCCTCAGAATCAATGCCAACCACGATAAAAAAAAAAATCAGCCTCGATTTCAGCGGCGGTGGACGGCGCAGCTGCAGAGCGCCGTCCTGTTCCACTGGGTCTGCCTTTCCATTTCTTCCTCATTAATCTCTTCACATTAGGGAGTTCGATATCTCAGGAGCTGGTGGCCTCCAGAAAATGTTTTTTCTCTTAGTTTGTGCGCGATTGGTCCAACTTTTTAATTGCCCCGAGAAAGTTCCGCAGACGAGTAAAGCTTTGTTAGCTCCTGTGACCTCGTTAATTTGCTTGACTCCGCCCGCCTGAGGATGGCATCATTGGAGGCTGGGTGCGCCTCGGGCACCTCGCCGAGGCCCTATAGCTGTTCAGTAAACTTCTCATTCAATTACAAGCCAATATAAGCGCGTAGCTGGGGCAGCGGAATAGCTTATGGCAGTGACGCTGATACCCGCACGCTTAATAGGCGCGTAGCTGGAACAGCTGATGGTAGTTCTCGTTACTCGAACGACGTATACAACTGTACGAAGTCGCTGCTCCGAGTGATATTTACAAAACTAAAGATATTTTATGTGACTTCAAACTTGAGCAATGAGCAAATGTTCGTGATTCGAACGCTCTACACATATGCTTAATGCTTGTGCATTGTTCGATTGCATATTTGGGGGCATAAGATGGACCATGGGCTATGTGTTAAGTCAGTTGGGGAGCGAAATGACAAGTTCATTTTCCGGTGCTGAGCCCTCTCTGCCACCCTCGTGGGCCGGTGGCCGTATGGTTGTCGATCCCCTTTCTAAGGCGGAGCTGCTTTTAGCTCACGTCGACAGAGGGTTTTCATTACCGCTGGGATGTCACCCTAGGCCTGGTTTGACCTCGCTTGCGTTCAGGTCCAGAGCTGTGCGAGCGCTTTTGATGGACCTTGAGCCACAAGTTTGATTGGACCCTATCGGCATTTTCCCTCTATTTTACAGGAAACTTACTGGCCCCATGGCTCCAAACCACAGTGTAGTTTTCAGGTATCTGATTCGGTCAGGAAGCTTTCATTATGTTGGCGTATCGGAAATATTGCACCCATTGTCAAAGGTACTGTCACGCCAAATGTAGGCAGTTACCGACATATATCTTCGGTACTAATTTTGTTCAAGGTATCTGAAAAATTAGCGGCGTGCAAAATGAATCGCTTTGCAGACATGATTCGGCTGCCACCACCGGGTCAGTTTGCGTAAAAGAAAGAAATTGGGTTGCTGTGATGCTCTATGTTTGTATCACATCTCATCCAATCGGCATTGGATCGCCGTTGCCAAGCACTCTTCGTTCAGTTGGACTTCAGAGCTGCGTTTTATAGAGTCAACCAGACAGGCCTACTCTATGAATTATGATCTTTTGTGTGAGTGGTAGAGTGTTGTCAATCGTTTCTTTATTTTATTCCTAAGCGCGCGCAGCGCGTGTCAGTCGATGCTCGCGTGAGCACACACGTCAGGGTGATTTCGGGTGATCCTCAGGGTAGTGTTTTAGGTCCCTTGTTGATTCTGAAGACGAACAAAATTCATGTTTTCTGTTACATAGATGCAGTACTCACAAATTAAGCGCGCAGCACCCTATGGTGCTGCGCGCTGATTTTCTTCCGGAGCCATTTGTTCTTGTGAGGTATACTCGGCGTACTGATGCTCTTCATGAGTTTGCCTTGGAACCTTTACGATGCCGTAAGGGCCAGTATTCTCGTTTGTTTGTTTCATCGTGTGAGGATGTTTGGAATGGTCTTGATGGCTCTGTCTCTGCTGGCGCGGGTATTGGCAGCTTTAAACGATCTGTACACAGAGCTATTCTGTGATCTCGGATCTTCCCTTCCTTTGTTTTTCACTCACTGTGCTGGTTGCGTGGGGTGTTTGCCAACCTCATGGGGTTTGTCTGTTCTCACGTCGCCTGTCTGCTATGATTAATAATAATAATAATATCTTTCTAATGAATAACATTATTAAATCTAAAATATGGGACAAGATTTATCATAGTTTTGTGGATTGGTCCCAGTGGGCGGTCAGCGTTAACACGTTAGAAAGTCAATAAGTTGCACAATTTTGAACAGCCATGCTTGTTTACCATCCGTGTCCTATAAAAAAGAGAAAGTTTAAAACTAAAAAAATAGAAGTGTTAAAGTTTGAAATACGGTGCTCGTTTTGTGAGGTGTAACAATTGTTATCCTATGTATCATAATAATGAAAAAATTAGAACTAAAAGGTACATGTCGCATTTGGAAATACGCTGCACTTACGAATTCAATTCAACTCTATGACTGCCACTCCCTTATATGTGACAGGCATGAACTTATTTGTAAATAACGGTCCTTGGAGGCATCAGCCAGAAGGAGCAATTGCAAAGAATAACTATAGCACTCTTGAGAGCGCATAGCTCCTCGAAGTAAGGCAACGAAAAAATTAAATTGGCTCTCAAACCTTGATTTTCTTCGTATCATCACAAAAGTCTATTCATTTGTGCTTTTTGATAGTACCAGTTAAGAGTTTCTGTAATTTTCTGAGATCCGTTCATAACTTTTTGAGTTATGCTGCTAACAAACATTATGACAAACAAAAGTCAAACGCACAAACGGCCCAACCAATCTGCACCAAAATTTAATCATCTATGGCTTTTAACATTACTAGCAACTCCTGTAAATATCATAAAGATCTATTCAGAATTTTTTCAGTTATTGTGCAAACAAGCACAAAATTTATCAACAAACAAACGAACGAAAGAACAGATCATCGCAAAACTTTGCCCTTTTACTCTTCGTAACAACCCCAACAACTCATGTAATTTTATACAATTCCGTCAATAACTTCTTGAGTTATTTCTCCGAGAAAAAATAGGCAGACAAACAAATTGATGGACGGATTTCCACCAAAAGTTAATCATTTGTTTTTGTTAACACACCTAACAATCCCTGAAAATTTCGTTAAGATCCGTTTGTAGCTTTTTGAGTTAGCCTGGTGACAGGCAAAGAGACATGCAAACACGACAAAACATTACCTCCTGTGCGGAATTAATAATATTTCATTTTTCTTATGGGCGCAATGCTCAACAAGTTAGGGGTGCTACACCCTGAGGTATTCATTCTTAAGATAACGTAGGAAGAAAGCTTACATCATTTTGAACATACTAGTAGGTTTAATATTCGTCATTCTAGATGTGTTGGGAATAATAAATTTAGAGTTAGAGGAGACCAATTCGAATTAGACATACGGTGCGTATTACTTATTCAACTCAAAACTTTGATCGCGGTTCTACTACTACTACATGATTCTAAGATTCCACCAGTGAATCAAGAAATCATACAATTGAGTAATTATTCTATGACTACAACAGCGAATTGGTACATCATACAATTGAGCAATGAGTCTATGATTACAAAAGTGAGGCGTAAATCAAACAAACCTAGGGTTTTTTTTGCAGAGGTGAAAACTGCTCAACTTTTTTCCTAGACGTAAAAAAAGTCGTCGTTAGATTCGAATCATACTATTGAAAAATAGGGTGTGTAGTGCTATATAAACTTAATGTAGGTTCTATTGATACGTGAGAAGAATCAGTGCGAATTTTTATTTTTAGGTTAGAAAAGACCCAGACCAGGTGAAATTTTCGCCAAGAGCGACTGACTGTCATGTTCGATGAGTGAACGTTTGGCGTAACTGTTTGGAAGTCTTAAATGTGATAGCGTCATATTGGTGAACTGAATGAAATAAGCCGCATCCTGTACCGTAGCTGGAAGACCATTCCATAGATGAGTTCCTAAAATAGAGAGTGCTTTCTTACCAGCGGTAGTGTAGGTACACAATTTCAAATGATATCACCAGAGCGATCATCCACTTGTCTCACTATTGCGCATAAAATGCACAACCTCAGCGTTCCCGTGAGTGCCATGTATTGAAGGAACAGCGTTTTGAGCTTCGTCTACCTTTAATTTTGAACTAACTTTTGGCCATTAGAGATTTTTTTAGCAATGGACTGGCATGATCGCGCTTGGTAAATTTACCGTTGAAAACAACTTTTCCAGCTCAGTTGTGGAATACTTGCACATCTGATGCAAGATAGTCATAAGCTTTTTCCCCTGATTAAACTACATAATTAAAGTGCGAAAGAATAAGTGATTAGACTTTGCAAAAAGTAAGCGCGATTTTTTATTCAAGAAATGCTTAATCCTGTTGAGAAATATAAGCGTGCCATTCGACGTCCTGCATAATTTCTGAATATGGAAGTCAAACGTTAAATGTTTATGCATCCATACTCCAAGCGTCTTTACGTCATCGACAGGTAGGATAATGGAGTTATTAGAGGTGATAGTGAATGGATGCAGCTCTTATAGAAGAATTCTTGCTGAGTACCAAACATAATGCGCTGTGTTTCATCTGGGTTAAGCTTTAGCCCATTTTTGTCGTACCTTATTTTTAGTTTTTGCAGGAGCTTTTCTGCTTCTTGCGTACGTCTTTTTCTTTATTCGGCGCCAACGGTTCCTGGCTTGCGGGAGGATGCTGCCCCATCTCGAAACAGAGACTTGGCGCGGGTTGGTGCATGGCGCTTCTCATGCAATATGAAACAGAAACAAGAGAAAACCAAGACTATGATTGTCAGTCGGCATTTTACTCCGTTACTTCCGCATTCTCCTCTCGCGATAGGTGGCACTCTTCTGCAAAGGTCAAGCTTCTTTTAGATTCTTAGCGTATTTCTGAATGTTCTGAATGAAAAGTTAACGTTTGAGGCGCCTATTAGCTGGCTGGTCTCGTGCGCTTCTATGTAGTAAAGTTGGGCTCCTGCGTAAGGTCCCCGCTGTGTTTGGCGACGTTGAAATAGTCCGGAGATGTTTTATGCATCCTTTGTTGGAGTATTGTATTCCTGTGTGGGATTCGGTTGTGTGCCGAGAATAATTTGGAGGACTTGTCGCATAGACGGAGGGTTGCTTGCGTCTACATATTCTATAAGGTATTCAGTAATGACAGCATCTGGCTACACTCCTTTCTTCCTGCTACTCGGATCTTGGACAGAGCGCGCGAGTTGCGTCCGCAGCCCATTCCTTTACTTTGAGAACGGTTTGCTCTTAAACTCGTCATATATGTCGGTGTTTTGTTTCCGGAACGGTAACGGCGTGAAATTCGTTGCCGGGATCCGTGTTCACCCGTGTCGACCTGCAGGCCTTCAAGTCGGCTGTGAAGGCTTTTTGTGGATTCCTCTTCTTCGCACCGTCCTGTGTGTGTCTTGGGGTGGCTTTATGCTATATTGGGGTTATTCCCGTTCTTGGTACCCTGCCGCAAAGTTCCTATATGATGCTTATGATAATTCTGCTTGTACCTCCGTTAGTTACCTATTTGGTTCTTTAGTACAACCGTGACTTTTTCATCAGCATTAGTTTGGGGGAAAATCAGGAAATCCTTGAGTTGAGGTATCCTTGATGCGACCTAGAGAGGGATCAATAGCAAAGGAGTCAAGTTTAATTTTAAGCTGCTACTGCTCGCAGGGCTTAGGTAGAAGATTCACTCTCTAACTTGGAACATTTTTCAACCTTCGTATGCATCAAACGGGTCCGAGGGCATCGTGATTGAGGGATAATGTTATGTTTTTGTTCTGAGAATTTCCACAGGTTCCTTTAGAAACAGATAGGGGAAAATTGGAACGATACGGGCCTGAGTTAAAACTGAAGAACAGTTGTTTTGTCGTGCGGGATTTCCACAGGTTCCAGCAAGTAATAATAATACGTTGGCCCATCCTATGTTATGGGGAGTAGCGACCCCAGATGGTAAAGTGCAGACTACCTTACCCAAAACCCAGGCCTTCGGGATGTCTGTCTTTCGTGCCCACTTTGTACCCTTCCACTTTCGTACTCCTACTGTTGATACTTTATTCTGTTCTTCCTCTTCTTTCCCGAATTGCTGTGCCTATGTACGTTGATCCTGTTCGGGAAAAACCTCATGCATGGGTTCCACGTTTATCTAACATACTATGTGTCGCTTCCTTTTCGGCACTTAGAACAGCCTAGTACTGACTTCGGGAGGCTTAATTAAACTATCTTATATAATCGTAACCATCTGAGCTGATCTTCACCATCGCTGGTTCCCATATTCGTTTCGTTCGTAAACTGAATTCTGTATCAACCGAATTGTCTCCAAGAAAGAGCTCTAGTCGGGTAACGAAGTGTAACTTTACTTCGAACAGCGCGCTGCAGATAGGAAATCCTATTTTAACTAAAGCACTCTGAGAGCGCATACCTCCGCCAAGTTAAGCAACGGAAAAGAAATATTCAAATTGGCTCTGAAACCAGGATTTTGTATCAACTCCAATATCTAATCATTTGTGCCTTTTGATAGTATCAACAGTTTCTGCAATGTTTTTTGAAGATCTGTTCATAACTTTTTGAGTTATGCTGCTAACAAGCATTAATACAAACATAAGTAAACATACCAACGAACCAACCGATCTGCACCAAAATTTAACCATTGATGTTTTTTTAACTTTAATAACAACTCCAGTAAGTTTCATAAAGATCCATTCAAAACTTTTTGAGTTATTGCGCTAACAATCATAAAATCAAACACAGCGACAAATATTCTTAGGAACGAACTAACAGATCCTCACAATTTAGTCTTTTTTTGTGATATATTGAAGAACCTATGTAAATTTCATAAAAATCCGTCCATAACTTTTCGAGTTATGGCATTGTGAAAAATTACGTAGGCAAGCAAACAAACGACAGATCTTCTTCAGTTAATAATCTGGTCCTTCTAACATGCCTAACAATCCCGGTAAATTTCATCAAATTTCGTCCATAACTTTTTGAGCTATCTTGGTAACTGACAGAAAGACAGAATAACAGACAAAGAGACAAACAGACAGACAAACCCGACGAAAACATAACCTCCTTGGCGGAGGTAATTAACGCCCTCAGTAGTGAAGTGGAAAAAGGAATCTTTAGGCACTAGTGATGGGGCGAATATTCGCATCCGCGTAACACCCGCACCTTTTTGGACATCCGCAGCCGCATCTACATCAGCGGATGCTACGATGGTAACATCCGCATCCTTGGATATTAACTGTAAAATCTGCAGTAGAGGAGGCGCAGGTTTATCACTGTACACTACACTCATCCATAGTGCTGAAAACTGTAAATTCTCATTTGGATTGAAATGTGTGCAAGCGCTGCCCTTGTCAATAAAACACCATCTAAGTTTTTCCCCCCTGGTGTTGTATAAACTGCCGTCGTGTGAGGGGGTGTGTGCGTTTTTGGTGGGGCAAATATTCGCATCCGCAGAACATCCGCACCATTTTGACATCTGCATCCGCGGATAGCAAGATGGCATCATCCGCACGTGCATCCGTATCCGCGGATGTCCAAAAAATGACATCCGACCCATCACTAATAGGCAAATGTCGCAGCTTCCACCTACTGTGTGGAGCCCAGTGGACCGAGTCTGTTGGGGCTCAGTGCCTGTTACATTAATAAGACATGTTGCTGTACCGCGGGTTGTGGCTTTCTTCTTAGATATTCATTTCATTGCATGGCGTCAGCCTCGCCTGAAGCGCTTTGAAAAGTGGCGTAAATACGAAACTATCTGCAAAATTCTATCATACCACGATTGTGTTCTTCGATTTGCACACTGCGATAGAGAGTCATTATAGGTATTTTTTGTGCTTAACTGTGCCAGAAACTTAAACTTTTTGCGTTTGAATCGCCACTCTGTATCGATTTGAGGCACTATAGTCGCCAGTAACTCAGTCGAACGTCGCGTCGAACGTTTAGAGCGAAAGTTTCAGGCAGCGTATCCCCGTTCGAACAAAGCTGTGTTATTTTGCTACGATGGTTTGTGTCCTCTTGTATTGAGTGATCAATTGAATTGTACGCACTTGCATATATACGATTTTTTTTCCAAATGCATTTCAATATATTTAGCAGCGTGAAGACCCCTTACCAAGATCTCAAAGTAAACTGTCCTCAGCAGCACCTTGCGTTCCAGCCATAAGCCCAGTTCATTAGTTTTCAGACTCTAACTTATTCAGCAGTCGTTTCAAAAATGAGTTGTGGTGATGACACACGCTAGTCGAAAGAACCAGTTTCGTTATTTTTTCGTCAGAACGTTATGTTGAACTCTCGTCAACACAGCTTTGAGATTGCCAAGAAATGGTGTAAAAATGTTTACCGTCAGTTCAATTTACACCTCAAGGGCCGTTAGTTAACATTCGGGCACATCATTATATCTGGAGCAATGTATAACTCAAAATTCGTTACAAGTGTGTGCTATTTATGTGGGCACATCAACCCATTCGGATGAAAAAATGACGATACTCGTTCTTTTGACTAGCGTGTGGCGTCAGCATTAGTCAGTCTTAATGGTAATTCAAAGGTCCCTGGTGCGCTATAGCTGCCGGATCACCTGCGCTGACTGCCCAAGGCGCGCAGTGTTGCATTTTATAGGCTTTATCGAGTGGGACAATTTTAAAGAGACTAGTATATCTTATGTGTTTGGAACGTCAGTCTAGCTTTGATTTCGCTACTTATTGGATCGAATTTCAGTCATTAGTCCCTTGCCGATTGCCGTTGAGACGGCTTGAAAGTCATTGACACATTTAATCGGTAACTTGCCGCTGCTGTTGACAATCTCCTGCGCTGCTCACTTGCGAAGCTCCGCTATAATGAAATAAAAAATATCCAATTATTTATTTTGCAGCTTAACGAAGAGCTCGCCAGGCATCCCAGCACATTTGGAAGTTTCGGAGCAATGGCCGAGCGAGAATTTGGAATGCCCTGAAGGTGGTCAAATTTAGCTAGCTGTGTCGTGTTTGCTCAGCGACGGCAATAGTCAGTTTGTGCTTGTACTCTTGACGTTGTATTCTCTTTACTGCTCACCGCAGTAATGCAAAAACGAGGATGTCGAGGCGATACAATGGCGTGTGTCTGTACCCGCAGAGACAGTGCACTGGGTGCAGAGACAGTGCACTGGGCGCAGAGACAGTGCACTGTGTGCAGAGACAGTACACTGGGTGCAGAGACAGTGCACTGGGTGCAGAGGCAGTGCACTGGGTGCAGAGACAGTGTACTGGGTGCAGAGACAGTGCACTGGGTGCAGAGACAGTGCACTGGGTGCAGAGACAGTGCACGCCTATTCGGAGAGACTCCTCATTGCCTCTCTCCGACTGCATGTTATTACCTGAGATTGTGCTGTGCTGCGGGCTTGTGAGCATCAGCCAGGACTCAATTTTTTTCTGTAAGTGTGCCTGTCTTTGATGTCAGCTACGCAATGTCCACTTCACCGTTGAAATCTATGCCATTCAGTTTCGTCGACTCCCTTACGCGGCATGTAAATATCAAACAATGTTGCTTGTGTGAAGCGCAATCTGTGAATCAGTTCCCGATGTTAAAGTGTGGACACTTTGTGTTCTGCACCACATATTCTTGTATTGCGTAGTTCATTTACGTATATTCTACGTGAACAAACCGTGCGGGCTGAAGAAAGATTTGTTACTTTATTCATGCACTCAAAACGTATCTCATGCGAAAAATGGTATATGTTCCGCAGTTGTGATAAACGTAAGGATCTTTCTTAGCACAAATTGGTTGTTGTTTTGCTTACTTACAAACACAAAAGATGTTTATACCTAATGAACACCTTTCGCATTTGACGACATTGCAGCTATCAAGCCATTTGTTTTGTGTGTATGTGCTTAAACTGCTGTACATTATGCATAAAAACATTGCATACTTCAGATTCACTTAGCCGATAATCGTTATATTTTACACAGTGGGCGAGGCTTGTCTTGAAAGTTTTCGATTAAAAACTTATGTTAAGCTATCCCCACTTTCAATGAGGCAAATAAGCATGAGTCAATGTTTTTTTTTTTATTGCTTCTGAGCTGAGTAGAGTAGATGGAACATGAATTCATCATGATTGTGCGCCATACTTTTCGGTTGCTCTATACTACACTTAATATATTCATTGCTGTTAATCTTGGTATCAACTCCTGCTACTACATATTATAATTCTTATAAGTGTGTTGTCTATAAGGAAACGTCGTGTTCTTGGTTTTCCAGAGCTGCATCTTACTAATTAGAGATTTTAATTTTCTCCATCTTAGGTTGTGAAAAGTCACGCTTTTGGAGCTCTTTTGGTTTTGATTACCCTGACTCCAGGCAGCTTCGAAAGATCTTTTTTCCTTGTTTCTTTACAAGGCCGCATTGTCTTTCTGCCTTTATCTTCATCATCTTGCTGGATTAGCTCTTCCTTCCCTGGCTCGATATTTCTCTTTGCTATAGTCCCCAGTATCTTCAGCCTGCTGCGTAAGTACACGTATCCTTCACCCTCTCTTTTGGTCGCAGAATGTTCTATGAGTTGGGAAACGGATCGTTGATTTTCCTCAGGGCTAATGTTAATCCCTACTTGGAACATAATTATTGTCTATACTGAGTGGCATGTTTAATGTGCCCTAATTGGGAACGATCATTCCAGGTAAGAAATACCATATATTCTACACTGTGTGATTGGTAGTTAAAAACAGTACTCAGAACTGTAGCTTCGTTGTCAGTTTAAAGTTAATGTAACTGTCTATACCAGCTGATTCGGCGACCACGTGACCCGCTTGCAAAATCGAGCAACATAATCCGCCCCGGATTGATGAACTTAATTGACCTGCACTGCACTTTCATTAGGGCTGCAAAGGCCACCGCTGATGAGATGCGTGCCAGGCCGCCTGATGGCTCTGCGCTCAGGTGCCACGTCTAGCTCTGCTCTGTTGACGGCGTGTTCGATTAGCCACTTAAATAGAGAGAGTCTTATGCTGCTAGCTTCAGCTTGTGTGGAACTTCTATCTTGGGCGTTCGTTTCGCCACCTAGGATCGAGATTTAGACGCTGAAGAGGCGGTATCGCACCAAATTTTTACCAGCTAATGTGATTGATTGGCACCACATATTTTAAAAGGTTCGTTAAGCTTTATCTGAAGTCGCCTTCCTTATGGTCTTTAACAACTGTCTTTCAAATATTTCACGGTCAGCCGTAGCGTGGGAATCTGGAGGTAACTCTTGCGTCAAAATCGTGTCAACGATGATGCCAGTTGTGCTGAAGCCGATACTTCGTAGGTCGAGCAGCTTTATATTTGTATTAAAAAAGTCTCAGCTTCACAAATAAACAATGTATCTAACATGATCTACCATCTGCTAGAGAGGTGTAAAAATGACCTATTTTCATGAAATGCCATCGCCCTTGTATGTAGCGGTTTTGGCAACTCGATATGTAGAACCGTTGGTTGCGAAACGTATTTGACGCATAGCAAGCAGCATTTCAGATGAGACAAAATGTCTGAGTGGGTATATTTGTAACGCGACTTTTTAAATTTAAAATAATTACCCAATGCTGTCTCCATACTTTATTTTTTCGTATATGCCTAGTTTTAAGAAATATTTAGAAATCTTGCTACTTCCTTTTTAATTACTAATTAATTGGACTCGAGATGCCTGCGAACTCAATTCGTCTAGAGCGTAATTATTGTAAAATGAACACTCATGATTGATATTTCGGACAAGTTGTAAGTAATTAGATGTGATTACTTGGAGAAAAATGAGCGAATAGACAATACCCTGGCTGTGCTCTAATATAAATCATCAAAATGGTAACTGCCACTGAAAGTACGAGACTGCCAAATGCTCTATACGCTAGCACAAAATGAGTTACTGCAGGCGAACCAACCTCATACAAGGTAGGGAAAACACGCAGTGGTGCACAGTATCATAAATTGTAAAATCTTCAAAATACATACGGAGAAATCAAAAAGTGCAGCTTAAATGGGCGATTAACGCACACTGTGTCTACCTTCACGACGTCACGTACTTATATGAATATTGGTTACAAAGCTGATATGACTGACCATTTGTATGAGTATACCTTCCATACAAGGTTCACCTATATAAAAAATTAACTCGAAGAGGTTTCCTTTCAGTGATATAGAATACGGAAACTGCACGTGTGATCTTGAAAGAAACCTTGCATGTCAACAGCAAGCACTTGTAACTTCACAGCTATACGTAGCTCCTTTACTTTCAAAAGTGAAATAGATAAATTACAAGGCATGGCACGTCAGGTCGTTTTACTATGTGGAATGGGTAGCTCCCTCNTTAAAACGCGCCCTAGTTGGCGCACGAGCCTGTGGTTAAACACAGGAATAGTTCGGCGCGATATAGGCAGTGTGCCACTGAAGCGCTAGTAAAACTTCTACTACTACTACTTTAATTATTCTACATTGCGCACTGACCACGTGAATTCTAGCTGTGGCGATATGCATTAATTTTTCAATGTCAAATATTCATCACAAGATGAACAAAAGTATACCCTATCTGAATTGAATTCATAGCTGCCCAAAGATATAATTTCAAAGCTGCGTCTACCGAGTCCAAAAATTTTGGTAGTGATGTGAGCATGGCATGAATTGTTTCGCTCTTGGCCTGAGGTGAGAGGAACAGGAGCAGAATTCATTATTTCTTCACCTACTTTCAGGCCATAGGCCATAGGGTTAAGTTAGTTAGGTTGGCCCATCCTATGTTACGGGGAGCATCGTCCCCATGGGATTATATAGGTTAATTTACCCATTAGCTAGGCCTTCTGAACGGCTGTCTTTCGTGCCCACTTTACTTCCTTCCACCTTCATAATCCTACTAATAATGCTTCGCTCTGTTCTTCCTTTCCCGACTTGCTTTTCCCATGCGCGTTGACTCATGCAAGGGTTCCGCGTTTCTCTTGATATTTTTCAAGTCCCTCCTTTCTTCCTCTCTTTGGATCACAGTGTACTCTGTGGGTAGGGAGGCTTAAACTAGGAGAATACTACTAGTGCAACAAATCGAGCAAAACGTGAAAGCCAAGCCTGGAAGTGTTCACCTACCGTATGCGTGGCAACAGCACTGCAGAAACAAAAATTGTTTGAGCTAAGAAAAAGGAGGAAGCACAGCCAGCAGTAACTCCTTCCCAACTGTTATTTTATCGACAAGCCTTTCCTTTCCGAGAATGTTTTCTATTTTTTTTTTTTTTGTTTCTTTAGTAGTTTTGATGCTATTTTTTTTTTCTTCTTTGTTTTGTCAGCATGCACATTGTTCGTGTCATAATATATCATTTTTCAAAATATAGAATGCTGACGACGAAATCTGAAAACTCACGTTTGGCAAAAGATGGCTATACCGCCTCCGCCTGGAAGAAGAGCTCAAGAAAGCTGTCTTGAAGGTCTATCTAAGGCCAATGTCACCTATATTGGGTTCCCGTGCGGGCCCGACTCCCAACAAAATGGGATGAGAGTATCTTAACCAACCTAGCACCTGCAGGAAACAGGGGAAAGTTCTAATGCAAGTGGGCTACTTAATTATACTGTAATACCATTGAAAAATTTTGTCAGGAAAAACATCTTAATTATTGTTATCATCTGTAAACGATGTGAGAGAGGTGATACTCTTTTCGTTGAAAATTTAAGATAAAGATGTTTGTAAATATATATTTGCATATTTGTCTGTCCATCCAAAACGTGGTAGAAGGAGTTGAGCAATGTTCGTAATTCTTTGGAGGGGGTCAGATGGATTGTCCTAGATGTGACCCATGCCAAAAAACTAGGATTAGCTGGCCATAAAAAATAACGGCGACGAAATTTGCTCCCACCGCGGGTGTTGATCTTAAGCCAGCAGGCGTTCTAGTATTGGACCTGTAGTATATGTGGGGTAAGTTCGCTCCAACTTGCAATATGCAGCTTTTAAAAGTGCGACACATACCACGCCCCATCCGTCAAATCTATAGTATGTGTATTTAACTTACGCATCACACGCTCCATAAACCGATAGTACGCACTGCAATATCTATTGTTCCGGAGCCAAAAGTTGTATTCAAGACATGGACATTAAAAAGGAGACCAACAGCATTGTAAAACTGTGGCGGTTTGCCTGCGATAATTTCTACGTAAATATTATTTTTCTCTTTGTTGGCCTTTCAAACGCGTTGCCCCTCATAATGGCATGGAACGAGAAACGAGCAACATTACTATTCCCATCAGCCCCTCACTTGCTCACAGACTATGACGCTTCACTACGAGTTACGCTTGGTTCTAGCTGATCTTTTTCGTAGGAAAAATTTGTCGGCCTCATGAGAGTATAGGGTTTTCGGCTGTAGCTTAGCGCTCAGTGTACCGTATCGCAGCTTCATTTTTTTTCTGCTTATTGGTTCTACGTATCTGCTGTGTAAGTTACAGTCAACGAACGAAATATTATCTAATGTCTCCAGCGTCTGACTTAGTTGTTATTTTATTATATGCCGTAACTATTAATATAGTTACTGAGTTATATGTATAAAGTAGCACTGCCGACTGCAAGCATTTTTGAAGTTAACTCTACTGTAGTATTTTAAGTGTAACTCGTGACAACAACAAACCACAATTGTCTTTTGCATTCAGCAAGTACGATCATTGTAGGTGCCTACAACGCAACGTGGGACTGCGCCACTCTTCTACATAGAAGCGATATCGCCTGCTGGAGTTCTCGCTTTACCCTCCCGACACTCCCAATAACGCAGGTACAAGTCATTGGCATGGCAGGCTCGCAGAAATATAAGAAAATAACCAAGAATGTCATTCTCGCTACAATTACGGCAGACGATACAGCAAATGGAGCGAGACCGTTTAGGAACAAACGGTGGCGTGGGAACGGCTGGCTCCAAATCTCGTCCCATTACTCTGCTAAATGAAACACATTAGTCAAGGCAGCGTCCACTTTAAGGGTTCCGGCCCAGTGGAGTTTACGGAGGAGTAATAAAGTCTTGCAGAGTAGCAGCTCTGAGTGCGAGATTTTGTAGGCCCGGATATGATAAGGAGCCTGTCTGTATGCAAACCCACGCATCTTAGGCCTCAGAATCGCGAGGCCTTCCATATTGCAGTTGGTCACGTTCTGCACAACCCCATATGACGTTCCCTGCTTGCCGCAGTCTCCTTCTCTGTGACACTTAGCCTAATGAAGTATTCATAAGCGTTGCTCTTCCAAGGATTACTGTGTGTTTCTGCCACACTGAGGATTGTTTGAATTATTATTAGGAGCTCTACTTAACAGCCGCAGACGTAAGGTTCGCTTAAATATGAATTGTGTGGAGTCGGAGCGATGTTTGCCTTATGTGGAATATTGTCGCTGATTATTTGAATTTTTTGTGGTATTAAAGTAAGTTGTATGGGCAGCAGTCGACCAGTATCTGTGGTAATTGAGTCCTAGGCAAGGCTGCCATTTTAATCCATTAACGCATAATGGTTATTTTTTGTAATAATAGCACTGGCAATACCGTCCAGAAAACAGTACAATTTACAGTAATAAGGTAATATATCTCTTCACATCGATTATTCATTATCTTTTTATCATAGGTGTGGAAATATTTCTGCCAATAGGTACTTTGAAAGGACTGACAGTAAGCGTAGTATTCGCACCTGTGGAATTGACAGTCATTTCGTCCTTCCCGTGCTCAATGCGAACTTCCATCTTCATTTACTTAGTGGAGTTACCTAGCATGCGCTAGTAACACAGACGAAAGTACATACTAAGTGGCCATTCGATTTCGAGGTGGATGAGGCTTGCTAAGAGTCGTAGGCCAAACAATGTGTGTTAAGTTTTAACTAAGATAGTATAAATTGAACTTCGTGCACTACCTGCTGATTGTCTTCCGTAAAGTAATTCATGCATAATTTAGAGCACTCTGAGAGCGCATACCTCCACCAAGCAAGGAAATGGTTACGAAAAATTAAATTTGTTCTGATCTATGATTTTCTCTGTATCAACACCAAAATCAATTCAGCCATGCCTTCCAATAGTGTTAACAGTTTCGGTAATTTTTGTGCAGATCCGTTCATCACTTTTTGAGTTATGCTGCTAACAAGCATTATGACAAATATGAATCAAACATGCAAGCGAACAAACCGATCTGCAGCAAAATTTGATTATTTATGCCTTTCAACATTACTAACAACTCGTATAAATTTCATAAAGATCCATTCATTATTTTTTGAGTTATTGTGCTAACAAGCATGAAATTAAAAACAGTGACAAACGAACAAACAAACAAACGGATCGTTGCAAAAATGTGGTTATTTACTCTTAATATTATACCTAACAACTCATGTAAATTTCATAATTATCTGTCCATAACTTTTTATGTTATAGCATTGAGAAAAATGAGGCAGATAAACAAACAAACGCATGGACGAATCTTCACCATAAGGCAATCATCTGTTCCTTTTAACATACCTAACAATCCCTATAAATTTCGTCGAAATCGGTCCTTAACATTTTGAGTCATCTTGATGACAGATAGACAAACACACAGACAGACAAACCCGACGAAAACATAACCTCCTTGGCGGAGGTAATAACATCGAATGATCCTGTTAGAGATTTCAGATGGTAGCGTGGTTGCGAAATGCTATACTTCGACCCACGGTATATGTCCAAAAATTTTTTTATTGGTTTCTCATTAAAAATCTTTTGGCTGACGAGAATTATGTTTTCATATGGCAACACTGTGTGCTCAGTTCATCTGGCAATATATGTTTACATTCTAAAGGAGTTGGTTGCAGAACATTCCTTTGTTTAAGAGTCATACTGTGAGCCACGCTATTAGTCCATTTAAATAATATTCAAAATGGGACGTGCTAAGGATCTAACAGACGAAGAGAAGCAAACTTTTATCAAAGAAACGGCCAAGAAGACCTCATGTGTATCTATTGCTAGGATTGTAGGCCGCCATGTTAGAACAATTCAACGTTTTTTGAGGGATCCTTCCAATCGGAAGACACGGTCTGATAAAGGTAAAAAAAAGGCTGTGAACACGCAGGATATCAGAAAAATTAAACGTCAAGTCTTCAAAAGGCCGGGAAGCACAAGCAAAACAATTTTTAAAGCTCTGGTCAGAAAGAAGTGCCAAGAACTACTCGATACTGAATCTTGGGGACTATTGCAAATTTGAAATCTCCCGAAAAAAAAACCCTCCATTGACACAAAGGCACATGCTCCTGAGAGTTGAGTGGGCTAGGTCTTATATGAAACAGGATGTGGAGTGTGTTTTATTCACAGATGAGACCAGAGCGACTCTCGATGGCCCAGACGGATGGTCTAAGGGGTGGGTCGGATTTGAAGGCAAGCTCCACCATCGTTTTCGCCGCCCTCAAGGCGGTGGTGGTATTATGTTGTGGGCTGGGATTATGAATGATAAACTTGTAGTTCCAGCAATGGTCCGTGAAGGAGTTAAATTCAATTCTGATAATTATTGCGCCATACTCAATGAATGTCTTGTTCCTTGGCTTGACGACCAAACTTTGGATCTTCGCAAAAGGCTGGTTTTCATGAAAGACAATGCACCCTCGCATTCAGCCTGAGCTACCAAAGAATACCTGGCTTCTTTAGGGTTCAAAAACCAAACTTTAATAGTGTGGCCACCAAATTCTCCAGATTTGAACCCAATTCAAAATCCGTTGTCTATCATCAAGGGTAAAATTTATACACAGGGTAAGCAGTATTCTTCAAAAACAGAATTGTGGGAGGCCATAGAAGTCGCTGAAAGATACATCGATGGTACTACTATTAAGAAATTGACTCATTCCATTAATGACCGCATTTTTGAGGTCATAAAACATAATGGATGTTACATTATTAAATGAGGTTATTGCTTCTTGTTTATTTTGCCTTGTTTGCTGTTGCAACATGTTCCAAGTGTTTTTGAAGTATTATATAGTAATTATTAACTAAACTGATACTTAATTTGTGTTTTATTCATCATATTTAGCAAATTTGATACCTGAGACTAATATCGTGGTTCGGGAAATGAAGGGTGGATTAAATAAAAGTAAGTTTCTAAATGGTATCAAGCAAACAGTTTCTCAAATAATAGGATTATGAATATTGTACATGATTATTCTGCGACATACAATAGAGATATCAAGTTATATTAACAGGAAATAGTAGTTTTACAGAAAAATCAATTTGGACTAATACCGTGGGTCGCAGTGTAGCTGTCACTGCCCTATCAAGACAATTTAGCTCGCTCATCCTCAGAACCGATATTTGGCTCATACCACACTGGATCACGGTGACGGCTGCGTAGCTAAAGAGCTAATGGTTCTGTCACGTTGGTGTTAGATGGTTCCCACAAAACAAATTCTCCTGCAACAAGCGTCATTCTGACCCACATCGCAGTCTCATGAGGTCCCAGCTAATAACGCTGTGGTTATCACTTTGGCTCTATTCAGAAATAAGTATTTGGGTCATGAACGTAATAAAAGCACGTGGATCCACGTGAGCCCCGTGGACCCTACTAGTTAGTTGTTAGAGCAAGGACGCTCTCGAGCTATTACTTGCGCTCTACTGAGGTCCCTGCATGGCCACTCGTTAGCTACACCGTTGCGCAGGATTTTTTTAGCTTATTCACTTCCTTTCAAAGGAGCTGAAAATATCACTAAAAGTGATGTCCTTAACTCGGTATTCGCGTAAGACTTTGAGGCAGTCTTCCATATAAGTTTATTGCTGCCGCCCCCCGCCCCCACCCTAAGCATTTATTTGATTTCACGATTCCTTGTATATTACTGTTGTAGATATTGTGCATTTCCATACTTATCGAAAACAAGCATAGAAAATGCAACCATGAGTATAAGTTAACTCTCACAAGCAGTGTTTATTTTTTATATAAATCCGACAAAGACCCTTGACGTTAACTTCAGACAACATAGTCCATTTATGGTTATCATGGCAGCTCCAAACATGTATATGATACCTCTGACGGTGTATCCAATAGCCAGTGTAACAGTTTTAAGAAGGTACAATCTTTGTGTTAGCGCGTACAGGAATTACTACGACAGGTATTTTTTATGTGCGAATACATAACCTTTCAGAACAGAATTTCTGCTATGAATAGCTGAAATTCAAAAAATGTAGTACCGTAGGCTAAATCATAAATTAGGTTAGATAGGCGGCAGTAGACGAACCAAGAGGCCCATTCCCAAAGAGACATCGGAACTTACGCCCCGGCCCTCTATGAGCTATTGCCATTATGTTATTAGGATGTAGAGGACTGGGGAAACGAAAAGAGAAAAAAGGAAGACGAAAGAAAACAAAGAAAGAAAAAAGAAGGATGAGAAGAATCTCAGCCAAAGAGATAAGTAGAAGAAAGCAAATTTATTTTCAACCATGGTGACTGCCTCTTGATTATTCAAATCGGCCTAGCTCGCATTCAAGCTGAAGTAACAACACACTTGCTCAGGAAATCAATACTTTGAAAAAGACAAATTTGATTCAGGCTCCCTTCGCCATTGTTCCTAGTTAATAGCATCAGATTACCAATTATCCGTACAAATTAACGAGTGTTGATATTTCATAAGATCTACAACACCGTTAATCATACAAGATGCCAAACTTTACTTTATATACGGTCAAAAGATAGCAAAAACAATAAGTAATGAGACTTAAACGCAGGTGGTGGTCAGTTATCACCTTCACCCAGTGTATCATATTCTCTATGCCATGACCTAGCTACACGCCCGGACGTCAAGCGATGTATAGATCAAAATAGAGCATCATAACCCCAGGACCCCTGACACCTTGCTGAAACCAACAACTACCTTGAGTACCTTGATGGTCTTCGGAAGAAGTCCAGGTGACGTTGTTCACGTCACCCCACGTGTGTGGAGGCACTGTGCTGGGTGTCTTCTGTGGTGCCGCAGTTAGCGACCAAAGAGCACGCAACCGCTGACCGCTGGTCTATCTGGTATTCTTTTTAGATGAGAATACAGCAAATTTTTGAACTCTACAATTTTGGTATTAGTGGCGTTTTGAATATGCCGTGGCATTTTGTCAAACAATCTTGCTCCCCGTACGGTGAAGCTATTAGAATATTTTGTAGCCACGGCTTTTCCACCCACCATCTCTTCATGGGATGCATATATCGCAAGTCCATCCAGTTCTTTGTGAGTGTCTGGCGATAAGCCGCTTACTCACATTCATAGTGATACGTTCCA